>CM076651.1:8164188-8235169 GCA_038496675.1 Rachycentron canadum
CACCTCCCCCCTCATCCCCTCCCTACCCCAACATACAGACACTTACATTCATCCAACCAAGCAAATAAACACACACACAGCATGAGGCAAATAAAGGATTGATTCTTTGAAACACTGAGCACAACACCAAAAAGAATGGCTGAACAATGGCTCATTCCTCTTAAAAGTCCTACAGCAAAACACATTTTCTTTCTCCTTCTCCAGAATAGAATTAGCAAAAAAAATAAATAAATAAAATCACAGCCAGAGTGTGTGGATGTGTAGTCCACTGATGTATCTTTAAAAAGAAGAAACGTTCATCCACTGGCTTTCAAAAACATATCCTCTAATGGAGTTTGACCGCTGCCTGAGCTCTGCTTCTGTGAAAAGCATGATGATGTCTCTAATAAAACTCCCCTTGGCTCTGCTGTTCAGCTGATAGATGACTCTTAGGAGAAGAGGCATATAGTTATATGCTGTTTAATGATTGCTGTAACTGCAGTTAAGTATTAAGAATAGTAGAGTTAATTAAATTTTCATTCATTTAATTAAACCCTAAGGTTGTTAAATTAGTTTGACCAGAATGTGCCACATATTATACTTGATTCATCTGACAAACAGCACTTTCTTTGATGTGGTGACCTTTGTGTGTGTGTGTGTGTGTGTGTGTGTGTGTGTGTGTGTGTGTGTGTGTGTGTGTGTGTTCTGACTGTTATCTTGCCTCCCAGCTTGTTGTCGCTTTGAGATTGGGCAGGTAGTGACGGCGTGAACACTGTGAGTTTAGGAGTCAGAGTTGCTTACATGCACTATCTGCGAAATGAATTAATCTCTTGGTATTCAGCAACAGCATGTGACAGGCTGGGAAATCTAAAGCCTCAGCGGATTTCTCTCAGCAGAGTGTGAAATTTGTCACACGGAGGAGGTTCACTCCAGGGGAAGAGCTGCAGGGCCTTTTTTCCTTCCTGACAGTTTTCCCGCCCTCTAAACTGCACCAAAAGTGACAGGAGTCCCTATAATGAATGCACTCATTAATTGAGGTTAGTCCCACCTTTGCCTGGGTGGTATTTTGGGAATAGCAAAATAGACAGTTGATAAAAAAGGGATTTTGTTAGCAACACAGAAGAGTAAGGACGTTCTCCAACAGGAAGTCATCCTCCAGCAGCGCTTCTATCTGTCTTCCGATATTTTCTTATTAATGAGGGTGAAAGCCTCCTCCTGCGGCTCTGCTGGGATTCAGACCCTGGTGATCAAATTGGCCGGTAAACAAAAGCTCATGGTTGGCTGCAACGAGTCCTCCTGCTGTCCGGTTTCCAGCCTGGAGCAGATCTACTATACGAACTGTTCCCAGCTCATCCCCCAGAGGAGTTGAACTGCTTTATTACAGCCACTCAGATGTTGAATCATGGTGCTATTCTTAAAATAAATCCACGAGTACTCTATTGTACAAGGCTATGTGTGTGTGTTCGATGAGGAGTGTCCAGAAGGGAATGAAGATGCATGTGTGTATGTCAGGCATCATCCATCAGTATATCCCCATTGTGCATCTGTCCATGTACTGTTAGCCTCTGACATATTACCATATGTCCACACATATACACAGACTTCATATCACTATGGGACATACTGTTTTGACTTATTTACGTGCCTTTTTTCCTTGGAAGTTGTGTGACTATTGCAGCTTCCACAGCATTTTCATTTTCTGTCCATTTTATCAGGCTTTCACAGAACACAACACTGCACCTTAGCAAAACAGCGAGAAAAGCGGCTGTGGACTAAATAAATCTGATTTGATTTAAGACGACGGTATCGATTTAAGTCAGTGTAAATTATGAGAAAGGCGATGGTGACGCTCAAAGTGAAACATGCAATTTCGAAAACCTTCTGGGGCCATTAGTGAGTTCAAGTCAGGTGTCAGGTGAAATGCTCTGTGACAGCCTTTTGGCTTCCCTAAATTAATTTTGCTCCATCCTGCTGGAGAGTGATACAGCTCATTGTTATACACTGCGTATTATTAGACCGTCACACAAATTTACATTCACTTGGACACACATATACAGGTAGACTGGCATACATGTGCACACAAACTATTCTCACCAATAAGCATCTACCATCTACAGGCTAAAAAAGTATATCACCAGGTATTACAGCTAATCACACGTAATTCGCCGCTAACCTTTTGTCCTTGCATCTACAGCCAGACAGACATGCAATCATCTGACTCTGGAGACTAATTTAAACTCCACTGAAATGACCCATCACCATTATGCGCCATTCAGGTTCAATCTATACAGACCCAGTGTGGGATGTTGTATTGTACAGTATGTACTAACTACTAAATACTGTACATACTGTACAGTATGTACATAGACTGCTGCAAAGTAACGTATTTTACGATCTTTATGTCGATCTGGCACATTTTCACCAACTTTAAACACCCAATTTTGATTTTTTTTAAATACAAGTCTCTGGAAATCAATTCCCAATAATTTAAACAGATGTTTTAAAAAATGTGTTTAGAAATTCATCATCAATAACATGCTCCTTCACGCTATAAAAGCTGGCCCATGTGTTTGGTCCCTACCCTGTCTCTCCTTCCTAAGGCTGAGATCCACTCTGCACCACCATTTTTTGCTTTTGCACCTTCACCTCCTCCACAGCACACACGTCACACATCCACGAGCTGCTGTCAAAGCTAACATTGCTGGTTTGCAGGACGAAGACAGTGGAAAATTGTTAGTGATGCCAGCCACCGCAATAATGTCCTCTTCGCTCAGTTGTTGTCAGGGATTCATCATTGCAGCCTGAAGGAAAAGCTCAGGGAAACTGAGGAGAAGTTTCTTTCCTCAGGCCGTCAGACTCTGTAACATGGACCTTCCTTAGAAACAGTGACAATATGAGGTCTGGTTTATTTTCAAGTATATTTCAGTAAGCAGTCACTTTACACTGTTTACTGTTCACATCCATTATGATCTCAATTGTGTGCATTACATGCAAATGTATGATTGCATAGCTCATATTAATTCTTTAACTGGTGATGCTTTACTTTCAACATTGTTTCAACTACTTCAGTTTATTTTGTTTGTACAATTTTCAGCTACTTGCAGTTGTATTAATGATGAGCTCATAAGATTACATACAGCTTTTAGTATTGTGCATTCTGAACTTTTCTAGCTCATGAACTCATAACTAATGTCCAACCAAACACCACACACTCATTTCTTGTTAGCAGATCCAATAAAGACACAATTCTCCTCTAAACATCCGACATGGTTTTATTTAAATAACCATTTAAGCCCTAAAGAGGGCAAATTATCCAATATCTTACAACTAAGCAAAGATTAGAAAAAAGCCCAAATAAATGAATATACATGTGTGCAGAAGTTTATTTGTGTCTACTTTCCTTTCCTTTTATTCATCTCACGACCCCTCATATTTATCGTGTGACCCTTTTAGAGGGAACATAATTGCTGTTGCACAATCTTGATGGCGATGCAGCATTTCTCTTCACATTATTTGTAAAATGATGCATGTGGCAAAGATAAACTGTATATTATAAAACGCTGCACACTGTCACACTTGACACATGATTTAATCCTAGTTAACCCTGCTGTCTGCTGCTCAGGATGCCCTTAGCTGTAGTAAGGCCACTGCCCTTTTGACTGGGCCCGGAGCTGTTTATCCCTCGATGTTTACTCAGCTGTGCGTGACAAGAGGGCGGTGCACGCTGGAGTTTCAGCTGCTGCCTGCCTGTTCTCTCACAGCAGAGAGCTAGCGTGGGTCCTGTACATGGCTGGCACAAGTGGGCAGGCAGATTTGTAGGCGATAGTGATGACTGACAGACAGGCAGAGGAGGTTTTAACATCCCATATGGATCTGCTGGATCTCAAGTTTTCTCAAGGGAGAAGAGAGGGGAAAAAAAAAAGGGGGGGGTCTCTGTTGAGATTAATATTACATGTCACAATTTGCAACCAGTGCAAGTACTTTGAAGGTGCATTATGCCTATTTAATTTGATATAATCGCATAATAAAATCAAATGGTATAACTGCGTCCTGATAGTGAATGTCTCGATCCTTCAAGCGACCACCTTCTTTTAGTTTTGCTCACTTGGGGGAGAATAAGAGGCGGCCTCCTAACCCCAGGAGCCTCAATAGAAAATTGAACATCCCTAAATGAACGTGAACCGGCAATTCTAACACATTTATGTTGCTCATCCAAATTCACACGACTATTTCCATTATTCACCAGGAAGATTCTGCACTGAAGTATCATTTTTCAGTAGTTATTTAAAGTAGCCCTTCAGCAAAAATTTCCCTCTCTCCTCATTTCGGTGAATAGCAGACATAGGTGGGAGGAATCAGAGGGAACCTTCCCCCGGGGCATTATTTCCTCTCATTGCAGGGTGCCAATGCGAGCCTATCCACCACTGAGAGGGATTGCATTAAACCAACAATTATTTGTCCTCAGAGACAGACAGTGGCCCCAGGCTCTTCTGCCTGTACTTGATCAGTTGTTATTTTGTTTTGTTGTGAATCTTCTCCATTTTCCTCAGAAGAGGCCTCTCTTCAATTCTCAACTGATTATGATCACTGTGAATTAAACTTAACACCACTTTTTTTATTTAAAGACTTCAAGCCTGCAACTAACAATTATTTTCATTATTGGTTCACCTGATAATTTTTTCTAAATTATTTTAAATAAATTGATTGATAAATGTCAGTGTCAGTGTCATTGGTAATAATTTCAGTACAATGACATCATCAACAACGCTCTGAAAGCTGAAGATATTTGGTTGAACATTGAAGATGAAAAGCAAACAGCAAATCCCAATATATCATAAACTGCCACTAGAGCATTTTTGCTTAAAGCATAAAGACAAGAACAAATCACCAATTAAATTTATGTTAATCATATGATAATAATAATTACCTGAGTATAAAGTAAGAAAACCAGAAAAGGTTTGACTTATAATAAGCTATTAATTTTTAAATCAAAATAGATGCGGATTAATTTCTGGCAATTGATTTAATCAATTTAATCAAGCACTGAATTATAAACAATCTAATAATGTAATATATACCTGTAATTATTTATCTGTCCTATGGGCCATTTTTTGTTTTTTCTTTCTTTTCTTTTGCTTTTGATATTATTTGACTTAGAATACTTTGAATGCTTTTACTGGTGATGTAGCGTCTTTACATTGTGGTATTGGTACCTTTGTTTCTTCTTCCATCACTGGACTGTAACATAATGTAGAGGTTATAAAGAGCCTCTTCACCTCTTCTCACCTGTTAGATGTAGTATTATAACGCCTACCCAATTTAACCCGCATCTCAAATTCAATCTGTCATACTGTGATAATACTAAGGTCAGCACAGGTCGGATTTTAGATAGAGACAGCACTCTGAGGCATATAGAGCTTAAGTGAATACACACTTCCATTTTTCTTCATATGATATGCTCCCCGCTCTCCTGAGCTGCCCCTTAGCCGGCGCTATGATGCTATCATCTCTGAAGGTGATAGGTACTGAGAGCCTGGATAGTGTCTGGGAATAGGATGAGAGAGGAGGAGGACCGTCTCTACTGGCCTGTGAAATATTCATCAAATGAAGCAGTGGCGGGTGGGGAAGTGCGGCAGGAGATGGAGAGGAGTCCACGGGGGAAAGAACTTCATAGTTCAGGAGACACAAGGGAATGAGGGAAAAGCAACGCAGACCAGAGAAGAAGGAAATGTAGTAGGGAAAGAAATATTTTATTGTTTGGGAGCTGTTGGTTAAAATCACAAATATGATAAAAATTCCCCTTACAACAGTGGAGGAGGTTTTATTTCATCCATAAAGCAGCAGGTAGGCTAAGAGTGAGACAGATGATGGTTTCTTAGACATTGAATTCTGACATTTAAACTCATTTTCCTCAAGCATTGGAAAAGCTTGGCTAACATCTCTTGGTCCCCTAGATTCCCCTCTGTTGTCAATAACGTCAGGAGGACCTGCTGTCTGAACTGATTAGGTGATCATTACACAGCCCTGCCCTACAGCCTGCACTGCCCCAAGGTATCATCCAACAGTCAATACAATGGACATGATGGTCTTGATTTGCATGATCAATTCTCGCTCATTATTCTGAATTTGACCTCCAGAAAAACGACAGTGGTTCAGCCTCCTCACAATTCTGCAGAATAGGGGTCAAATGTAGCTCGTTCCTGAAAACAGTCCTCAGCAAAGTCACGATTTACTCCAGGCTGAGTGACGTTTTAGCCTTTTCTCTTTTTCTCGCTTTGTGCACTCCTGTGTGGTTGCATTAATAATGTGTCTCAAGCAGTTTGAACAATGGTATTTTTTGAAGAAATGTAGGTCATGTTTTAGTTTTTAGTTTATTGATTAAGACAGAATCTCCACTAAAGTGTGAGAAGCAGCAGCAGAAGAAGACTGACAGCCATTTTGAGTTGTTAGATGGCGTAAACACAGGAATCTTTCACATCATTACTTTTCCCTCC
This sequence comes from Rachycentron canadum, assembly GCA_038496675.1. Classification (NCBI taxonomy): domain Eukaryota; kingdom Metazoa; phylum Chordata; class Actinopteri; order Carangiformes; family Rachycentridae; genus Rachycentron; species Rachycentron canadum. The sequence continues at coordinate 8,170,662 of CM076651.1, forward strand.
CACACAATGTGCTGCATTATCCATTTAACATTTGCTAATTAGCACTTAATATAAAATATGACTGCGGCTGATGTAAATGTCATTACTTTTACAGTTACTTGGTCATAAATGTATGATGACCAAGTGCTGGTACAAAATGGTGCAAGACAAAAAAGTTAATTTAAGTTAGCATTCGTCTTGAGGGGCTCATGAATGTGTCCATCCAGTTGGTGATGAGATACAGTATTTCATTTAGAACTAGCACCACTGCAACGTATGTGCAACTTGTCAGTCCATCTAATAGTTGTTGGGATTTTTTTGATCTAGACCAAAGTGATGTTTTGTCAGTGCATGATGGTCTTTGGTCTCCTCTGTCTAATTAGGAAAAATAATTTCTGTCTTAGTTATCCTGAGTTAGGGTTACAGAGGAGCCCTTTGGTTTTTCTCTACCTATTTTTGTGTTCCTCTCATCTCCTTTATTAAAAAAAAAACAGTGACTCAAGGTCTGATTCCATGTCCTGTGTATTCTTATTACACAGAAACACACCAATATACACACACTGTGCCTCTGGCTTTCAATCCCCTGCCTATAGTTTATTTTCTCTCTGGAGAGGTCTGCTCACTTAAGACTGGTTATTACTCTGGTGAGTCAGCTATTCATTCAGAGGCAAACAGAGGAGGGGGCGGTTTGGCTTTGATGCTTTTATTCTTGAATTGTTTTAATCTTTGTGCGACAAATGAGTGATCAGACTCAAGAGAGTATACAAAGAGTGTAAACTGTAATAAGTCACCTTCACATGACACCACAGTATCTGCAGAAGTATGCAGATCAGTGTTTAGTGTTTGATGTGGTTTGTCCACCACTTTGGTCCACACTGACATCAAAAAACTATTGGCTGAATTTATATGGATGTTCAATATTCAAAGGTGGGTGTATTTTAGTAAAAATGAAGTGATATGACTCTGAGAAGGGCTGTTCAACTCCACCCACACCTTCTTCAGCCATGTTAGTAGCTCAGGAGGAAGAGGAACAGGGTTAAACAAAGAGATTAAACCTCACCAACATTATTTGGAAATGTAAGCAAGGTTTTTGTTCATGGAAATCCCAACACACAACCATTGTTGCACGTTGTTCATGTATGTTTATGTAACACCCCCCAAATTCAAGATGAGTGATCAAAAATATTTCAGGAAGAGAAAAAACACTTTGATTATCTGACACATATTTATATGTAACAAATCAATACATGAATAATTAATCTGGGGACACAGGCTTAGAATTTGGGCACTTAAATCTAATGCCGCCATCATCAGGTCAAAATTTTTGTTTGTCCAATACTAAATATGTTCTCATCAGCCTTAATTACACTTTATATAACTTAGCATGCTAATTTCCTAAGCAAAGATGGTGAACATGCTAAACATCAGCCTTAGCTTTGTAATTGTGAGTATATTGCTTCGCAGTGATGGTAGCCCATACAACAATGTAAAAAGGCCCCATTACAGGTAAAAGTCCTGCATTAAGCAATCCAAAAAAAGAAAAAAAATATTTATTATTAAATAATTATCAGCATAATTGACATTATCAAAAGAAAGAATACTCAAGTTGCAGATAATTGGCTCTGTGACTAATGTATTGTAATAAATTACCAAGCTAGAGGTAAGCTAGAGTCTCTCTCCAAAGGGATGCCAGATTAATCAGAAGATTTGGGAGAAACAAGAAGAAAAAACTTGCAGCACAAATCTGCTTCCAGATTTATAACTTTGTAAAAAAGTTGAGAAGGAAATGTCTCTTCTGTGAAACTGCAGCAACTCATAAACATTGGTTACATCAAAGAGAACTACACATGAGCCAAAAAGGGTTGAAAACCATGGGTTCAGTTCAAGTAAAAATGCAGCGGAGTAAAGCAGTGGTTTTCAAACTTTTTCACATTCTGGGCCCCTAAACTCACACAAATTAGACCACACATCCCATTTGATTTGACATGATTTTAGCTTTTAGATGTTTTATCACAGAAAATATTTGACCAAAGTAATCATATATTCTGTCATTGTGTCAGTTATGGATGAAATAATAGTGGATTCAAGGATCCTTTTGTGAACCATTGGAGCAAAGTACCTTTAAACCGTACTTAAGTTCAGTTCTTGAGTGAATTTATTTAGTTACTTTTGACCATTGGCCACTAGCATGGCTGGAGATGCTGTCTCTCTTATTAATATTAATCCCCTTATTTATTTTCATAAAGTTTATTCATGTATGAAGGTACTTGGTACAGTTTGAAATTTTCTAGTTTTTCCATGTTGAAATCCTGGTTGTATCACAGTCCTAAATTACACAAAATACTCAACAGGATGCAACAAATGCAGATAAATTTTAGTGTTGGTCACCGTGGGCACCGACTGCTCACTTTTGCATTGAAATAGCAATTTCCCTGTGATAGCTGTTTAAGGACACTGCATAATAACAGTGAAACTTTCTGCACTTTACTCTGACAGCTTTAAAGTATATGAAAACATCCCCATAAAACAACAAAGCACTAATGTATTGAACTTACCCTGCTGAGACATTTTTTAGCAGCTCACAAATTGCAAGACTGTATTAAGACCTCACTAAATGGATGGCAAAGTGCATGGATTTGTGATTTAGATATTCCCTTAAAATCTGATGTTGCTCTAAAAACAGATATGTATAATTATGTGCATAATGATTAATTATAGCAGAGCTCTGTTGAGTGCTTTTCAATACATGGGAAATTGTGTGTGAGTGACAGCTTTATTGATCACAGAGCTCTGAGGATTGAGGATTACACATAGCCTGTGTAAACTGCAGTTGGTGCGTAATGTATTAAATTCTCTGAAAAAGTGGGATTGATTGGTTTTTTTGAAGCACCTTTTTTGAAGTGGCAAAGTGGTGTGAAAAATATGTACATCACAATACGCAACTAAATTGTATTTTCACGTTCAGAAGTCAGTATTTCTCTGTCATTGCCCACTTACACTTACTGCTTCATGTTCCATATGATTTCTGATGCAGGAAACCTTTTTCACATATGCACAATAATTTATTCATCCATCATAACAAGCAGAGCAAGCAGCCACAGTATGCATGCTGTGCAGAGTGTGCATAATACATGTTTGACGTTTTTTTTTTTTTTGCTCTCGCCACCCCTGTCACAACTTCAAATATTCAACAAGAAGCAGAAGCAAGTGTTACCTGACATCAGCTCACATCAGCAGATCAATCAGATGCTGTGAACATTGCCATGCATGCATCATGCACATGAATTTAACGTTCATGTAGGGATTGATTTATTCATGAAGTACAGTAAGTGCAGCCACTGTATGAGCTGACACATTTATGCTTTAATTTGCAGGAAGAGGGCACAGCCTTTCTGACAGCTGGGTTTTCTCCTCCAGATGTTCTATTAGCCTCCAGGGTTCACATAGTCTGTGATCAATAAGTGTAAATGAATGTGTAGTCAAGGCCACCTACAACAGGCTGATAACATCAGATTAGGTAAAAATGGGAACATTCAGTAGCTTAACCAAGGTTTTCTTTACTGGATGATTTTAAGCCATGTTGCTGTCTGTCTGTTTGGGTCCACCATGTTGGTCCAGACTGAAATATATCAACATCAAAATTTTGTACAAACTTTCACGGTGCCCAAAGGATGAAGCTTTCTCAAGGTTGTATGGTTTTGAGTGACATATCTAATCAGTTGGATGGATTGCCATGAAATTTGGTAGACATTCATGTTCCCTTCAAGTGATTCCCTTTCTACTAGCACTGGGTCGTTATTTAACTTTGTCCAATACTTTGGTTTATGCAAAAACAAAGTTAGCCTCAGCAGCAGCCTATTTGTATTTTGTGTTAATCAGCAAAGGTTAGCATGACAAGCTGTAGCACAAGAAGATCGAGAGCTGCCGTCCTCCGTCAAGATGGCAGGAAGTCAAAAAAACATGAGAATCTTTTTTCATTAATACATAACATTTAAATAGTGGGTCGCCACCACATATTTTCAGGCAGTTTCTCCTGGAAGACATTGATAATGTTGAATTTTTAAATTTCATGAATTGTGACATACATTATTGTCCCAAGAATGAATGAAAGAGCTCAAACCCTGACTCCTTTCTCACCTTCAGACAGCTGGCCACTTGTGCACCAGGTGGGTGTCCCTTTCATAAAGTTCATTCTGATATCAAAATGGTGTGGGAGGAGGTTTCTGAAACTATTCAGCCACCTGCCAAGCAGTTCTGATGAAGTATACTGGCACCTTATTAAGCAGTGTTGAACTGCTGGCAAGGCTGTAGACTCTTCATCTTGTCCACTAGAAACAAACTTTTCTTCTCAAAGAATCATTACATTATAATTCAACTACTATTCCTTTGCTTTTATTGATGGCACAGAATGTGTTTTCCACTCAGATTGATGTCTTCCTCTGAAAACAGCAGGCCCTTCCTGACTTTACATGGTAGATAGATGGTTGAAATGCTTTAACTGCCCCTGGCAGGACCCAAACTCTTTCTCAGCAATTACTGGGTTGGTTTGTTCTTTCTAATCATAGATATGTCATCGTGTGCCATAACACTGAACAATAGCCTGCTTCAAGCATTAGCAGCTAGCCCCCCCCCCCCCCGTCTCTCTGTCTGTCTCTTTCACTTTGCATCCCTGTTCTCCATTGCTCCTTGCTCTCCCGCTCTCTCACTCACTCTCCCTGCATGAGTTATGTGACTCATATAACACTAAATGGAAGATTAACTCTTTGCTGAAGAAAGCTCCATGTAATGTTTCTGTCTGTTTACGATCACGCACTTATGGCTTTTTAAACGTGTCATATGGGCTTTTGATGATATCTCTCACGGCTTCAATCTAAAATCTGTGTCTTGCTTTTCCCTAAAAAATAAAAGGACTGGCTGTGATGCTTGGTCTCCATGGTAACATCAGGTCCATTAAAAGTGCCATAAAGAGCATGTGAGGGAATCTTAAATCACCAGTCTGCCAGTCTCCATCACCTCACTGGGTTGATTGTGTAACCCAGAGGGAGGCCTCCGTTCTTGCTTCTCCAATTTTCTTCTTCCACTTTCCTTGTCTCTCTCTCTCTCTCTTTCTGTCATGCATGCTCTTTTTCTCTCATACTTTTTCTGTCATATACACACATGTTGACACACAGCCACACACACATACACACGCACACACTCATATCAAACTGAGACAAACACTGACCCCCAGTGGAAAACCACTGTTAGAGTTTTGAAGAGTTATAAATAAAGACATTTACAGTTTAGTAGTATTTGTACTTCACCAGTACTACAGGTGTTTCCATTTTATGCTATTTTATACTTCACGGTACAAGTCAAAACCTTAAGTTTACAAATTCATTAAAGACTGTATCATGAGATATTTAAACCATTTGTTCCAGACCTGACTGGCTTTAACCCATTGAACAACAATGGTTCTTTTATCATATTTTCAAATGTCTACTTGTGTAGACTTTTGTGTATTTCTGTATCAGAACTTAAATTAATGCTAATGCTAATGCTAATAAATCCATCATGTTTATCTTTTGACACTTTAGAGGGGCCCAACCACTAGTATAGGAACTAATGGACTGAACCACTGGATATGTACTAATTAAAACTAGTTCAACTCGATCACTTACAACAATAAAATGCTGCTTACACATTGATGCATCAGTATTAATAATCTAATCTTGACCATATATAACATATCAATCACAGGCAGCCTTTCACCTTTAATAGCTAAAGCACATTTTGAATTTCTTCATGGGATTAATAAAGTAATCATCAGTATATCTGCATTTTACAGATAACAATTGTTCTTTTACTTAAGTGAGATTTGAAGTTCAGGACTGAGTTGTAATTGAGTATTTTTACAATGTTGGTACTTCTACTTGCAAATTTTAAAAAATCTTTCTCATCTGTCTTAGGTCTTCACTCGCTATGGCAAGTGTTATACCTTTAACGCAGGCGGTGATGGACGACCTCCCCTCATCACCACCAAGGGAGGTATGGGTAATGGACTTGAGCTTATGCTGGATATTCAGCAGGATGAATACCTGCCAGTCTGGGGAGAAACAGGTGAGGGAAACATCATTTACTCTGCCAGTAGTTGGAAAATCTGATCATCTGTCATACTATAGCAGTATATGTGGGCAGGTTGTGTGCTCAGTTTGTGTGCTGGTGTGTGTGGGTGTTAATCTCTCTGTGAAACTCAGACAGAAAAGTAAAGAGATTTATGATGAGAGAGATAACTTTTCAGTGTGTTACACTGATCTATTTATCTTCCTGCAGATGAGACATCGTTTGAAGCTGGGGTCAAAGTTCAGATCCACAGTCAGGACGAGCCGTCCTTCATCGACCAGCTCGGGTTTGGAGTGGCACCCGGGTTTCAGACATTTGTTTCCTGCCAAGAACAAAGGGTACAAGCTTTTGCATCTGACATGTAACCAAAGATTTCTCTGGTTCATTACAACTTCTTTCTTATGTCTCATTTATGTTCTTGCTTCCATCAATTTGATCAATTAAACATACCAAAGCAATCACAACTGGACAACATTACAAAGTCCAACGGCACAAGAAAGATGAATGGCCAGGTGATCAGACCAGGGCTGCAACTAACAATTATTTTTATTATCGATTAGTCTGTCCAATCTTTGCCAAGGTGACATCTCCAAATTGCTCATTTGGTCCATTTGTCAAAAACAACTAATTTTATGATCATTTATGGCAAAAAAAAGCAGAAAGTTCTCAAATTGAGGCACTGCTGACACTGTCTGACATTTTTGCTTTAAAAAAAATGAAATGATTCACTGCTTATCAAAATAGACTTTAATAAAAGGCTAAGCAAAAATGTGCAACTCAACTATAAACTGTGTGTCTACTAAAGCTCAAACAAGCTACTATTTTGATAGTATAAATCAACGGTTTTAACAGTTTTTTCAGGTAAAATTGCAATTGTATAACAAGCAACGTGATGCTTGATGTGTTGCAGCTGATATATCTTCCACCACCCTGGGGAGACTGTAAGGTGACGCCCATGGACTCAGACTTCTTTGACAGTTATAGCATCACAGCTTGTCGCATTGACTGTGAAACGCGCTACCTGGTGGACAACTGCAACTGTCGCATGGTGCACATGCCTGGTAGGGAAGCGCTCTTACTGTCTGCTGAGTCAGAGTTATTTCACTGATGCTGCAAAGAAAAATGACTTCAGTCACTTCAAAAAGAAGAGACAGCAGAGAAGAGTAAATTGATGGGACTGTGTTGCTTTGCCTGCAGGCGATGCACCGTACTGCACCCCTGAACTGTACAAAGAATGTGCTGACCCAGCTCTTGGTAAACAAAAGTTTGGCCACACACACACACATACACACATACACACACTATTTTTCTTTTGATGACATTACATACAGTTGTTTTATTTTCTGGTTCAACAATAACCATGACTTGCCTCAACTTAACTCTAACCTAATCCTCACCTTAACAACTGATCCAAAAATCAGCTTTATCCAAATGGGGGAGCCCCAAAGGTAGCCTATGACAGAGACACACACGTCATCCCATGACATCTTCATTGTCACACTGATCTGTTCCAAAGGTCAAGCTGAGCTCTGGTTTTCTTCTCTCTAGATTTCCTGGTGGAGAGAGACAATGATTTTTGTGTTTGCGAGACACCATGCAACATGACCAGATACAGCAAAGAGCTGTCCTTTGTCAAGATCCCCAGCAAGGCCTCTGCTAAATATCTTGCAAAGAAATACAACAAATCTGAGCAATATATTAAGTACGTATGTAAAGCACACACACATACATACATACATATGTGTGTGTGTGTGTGTGTGTGTGTGTGTGTGTGTGTGTGTCTGTCTGTCTGTCTGTCTGTCTGTCTGTCTGTCTGTGTGTGTGTATAAAAAGTACAATTAGACTTAAAAACATCCTTATATCTGCTGGTGCTTACAATGTGTGTTATAAACATACACACAGACACACACATATATACATATATTATATAAATAAGCAATATATATATATGTACTATATTATTTATGCTAAATTGCTGGAGTTTTATTAATTAAAATATTGCCCAAAATTGAATATTAATGTTTTGACTGTCTTATTTTGTCTCCATAGGGAGAACATCCTGGTTTTAGACATCTTTTTTGAAGCTCTCAACTATGAGACTATTGAACAAAAGAAGGCTTATGAAGTGGCTGGACTTTTAGGTACAGTTTTATTAATATTGATTATATACTGTTGATGGGTTATATTTATGATTTATAGTATATGATTCTAATTTCTCATATTCTTTTTATTCCAGGTGATATTGGTGGTCAGATGGGACTTTTTATTGGGGCAAGCATACTCACTATTCTTGAGCTATTTGACTACCTTTATGAGGTGAGACTTCTTTACTAAATTGTCCATTTGGAAGAATAATCTTGCTGTATTTAGGTATTTACCTAATACAGAGCTGCAACTATCAATGAAGTCTTATCAGATGTAATTTCCCTGAGAATTTTAACAATCTGAGGGGAGTTACAGTACATTATGAAAAAATGTACACATGTTGATATTTTATGGGCAGACTTCAACTGCACATATTTTGTTTTAGATTTAGGCCAAGAAACAAGAAAAAGCATATCTCCAAACAGCTTTTAATGTTTCGTGTTGTGAAATAAAATCTGATTAAGTGACTGATTGAAGAGAGAATTAATTGACCTCAGCATTTCTATAACATAAACTGATGAATGTTGTTTCTCTTTTCCTTCAATGTTGAGCCAAAGGGGGCAGGTTGTTAATCATGTTGACCTACTCTGTGATCCTCTCAGGTGATAAAGTACAAGCTGTGCCGCTGCTCTGATAAGAAGCACAAGCACAACAATAACAACGACCAAGGAACAGTACTGAGCTTAGATGATGTCAAGTGTCATGTCAGTAACTTTCACTAGGCGTCTGCAGCCCTGAGGAGGAGACACTCTCTTGTCTCTGAGTGGTTTCATGAACATTGTTCATTGCTGGAGCAGACGTCTAGAGCCACAGAGAAAGTGTCTGAACTGTGCCTGTTGAGGTTTTGTGAGCAACGACGTGAATACAATAATGTGACTGTAGTAAGGAGGCTGCCACACAGACAGCAGGACAACAGAAAGCAGTGATCAACATGTGATGTATCCAAAACTTTTTTTAAATTAATTTTCAATATAATTGATGTGATGGAGTTTTTTGATTTTCATTTTTAAAATGTCATTTGGTTGTTTTAAAAATGGGCATGTCAGCACACATATTACAAACATGTAATTGAACATAAACTGAGGAAAACTATTTTAATTGTAAATTAATTAGCAGCCTTATAAATATTCACTGGGTTTGAAATAGATGTTTTTTCATGGATTAATTATGGAGGTCAACAATGAATTTAACACAAGTAACTAAACCGACTAAAACATTGTTTCCAATTTCCCTGTAAATAAACATCCTGTTTCCTGTTAGCTTTCAAGAACTTATGGCAGACTTGTAAAGTGTTACCATTTTGTTTTCATCCACCGTTCTTCATCTGTCAATTTTCATCAAATGTCCATTTTTATATTCAAGTCATTCAGCCTCATCTTCAGACAGTCTTCCCTGTGCATTTTGCCAGTATACTGTACTACCTCATCTTGCAGGGTGACAGCACTATGAAGCCTTTGTGAGCCAAGCAAATTAATAACAAATAAATTTTGTGGAATTTTGTTTAGTAGACCAGGTTAAAAAAAATTGGAATTTAAGCAAGTCTACCCAACATTGGCTGAGCAGCAGTCATAGTCATGTCATAGCTGAAAAAGCTCAGGTGTAAATAATAACATTAATGTTGGCTGAATTCAATTTAATGGCTTAATTTTAAGGGCCTGGTGCAGTCTAAACGTATTTTAATAGAACAGACCTATAGTTAATGTTATTAGTTATACCTGTGCTTTTCCGCCTGTGATACATCTAAATGTTTGCTGTGGATATGCTACAATAATAAGACAATTACAAGATAAGGACGAATGATAATATTTGGTAAACAGAAGTAGTAGAGGTATTAAGTCATTAAATGGACTCTGTAATGACCATTTTGAAGCAATATTTCAAATTAGCTGACATTAGCTTCTGTAAGCTACCAGTCAAAATAAACCAAGTAGCCTAAGGTTGTAGCATTAATGTATGAATGTATTGAACTGAACTGAGAATAGTTTGACACTTTGGGAGATTCACATAAGAGAGATCAATACAATTCTCATGTCTTTTCATTAAATATGAAGCTACAACCAGCAACAAATAGCTTAGCATAAAGAATGGAAACGGGGGAAGTAGCTAGCCCATGTCTCAAATGTTAACAAAATCCATTTAACACCACATCTAAAGCGCATTAATTAACATCTTGATTGGTTAATTTGTACTTGAACAAGTCATACAAACAACAATTTACTGTTCTATGATTTCGATCTGTTGTGTTTACACTCAAGGTAGCTGTTTCCCCCTGGTGCTAATCTTTGAGCTAAAATTATAGCAATTGTTGTAAGAGTTGAGCTTAAACGGCTATTTTACAATGACATAGAGATGGATCCACAGCAGCAAAACTTCATGTACACAAACCAGATTATGAACAAATATTAAAGCTCTTCACCGTGTCATGCAGGTGCTACATACTGTATAATTTGCCTTCAAGTTCCCTGTCATGACAATGACTGTATACTGTAGATCTCAGAAGAAATTAGAGATATAAAGAGATATTTCCTGACACATATACAGGAACATTTTTTACATAATGACGTATGTAAAGGCTGTTCAAAACATTTAAGGGATTTTACGTCCAGGTGTATTATAATGATGAGAGAAAATTAATGAGAATAAATATGTTGAATGTGTTTTTTCCATCTTCTAGGGCTCTAACTTGCATGTAGCACTGTACAGTAGGCATCTTAATTGTGGTCCATCGATTAACTGATAATCTGCACTCCCAACCGCAGTTTGTGTCTATCATCTGTCTCTGTGTTTGGTTGTATATTGTGAGCATATTTTTATTTGTGTGTGTGTGTGTGTGTGTGTGTGTGTGTGTGTGTGTGTGTGTGTGTGTGTGTGTGTGTTTTAAATGTTGCCCAATGTCTGAGCCAAATTCAGAAGCTGATAATAGGAAAATTTGAGATCCCGTCCTCATATCCAAAAACACTGTTTCTGTTATCAGTTAGACCAACATCCCATGGTAAAATATTCTTTTGTTATCTATCTGCTATGGTGTTCTCAATAGAAAATGGGAATTGTATAGCATGTAGCTGTGTAGTGTTATTATCAAGCACAATCATATCATCAGTTGTAATTTAATGTAAATACTGCAATGACTATGGATAATAATCCTAGTGTATTAGCATAGTCTGATATGTCTAATGTTGTACTTGCTATATTTATTTAATATAGACTAGCTGTGTGCCTCTATTCAGTTTTTGTGTACATATGATTGCAGATGGTTTATTTCTTAAAAGTATATTTATCAAAGACAATATTCAAGTATGAGGCTCTTTTTTTTCTTTGTACTGCTACAGTCACAGCTAAATATACTGTTTTCATCCGTAAATGAAAATGAACGGCAGGATTGTTGTTTGTGTCCACTGCATGAGGTCATGCATCTCCAATAACTCTGGCCGCCATGCTTCCAGATTTTGTTATACTTATGCCTCTATTTTTAATTATCCATTTTTATTTGAGATATGAAAAAAAAAGATTATTTTAGTCTGGTGATGTATCAATAAATGATGATCTTGAAGCAGTTGTAATATGAAAGATTAAATGCTAACTTTATGCAGCTTTTATTCACTTGAAAGTGTTCTATGTCATCATTTGGGGAATAGAGGGGGTAACTCTCATTCATACACTCATAAGGTACACTTTAATAGGACAGTATCCAGTCTGAGTTGTCTTTTGGAATAAGGATGTGGAATATAAATTAAATTGATCCACAGCAGAAAGTGTTTTCTTTTTTACTGTATATCATTATCATACATTTCTGCTTGTTTACCATCATTATTATCTAGGGATGGCACTGTCAGTCGGTCCACAACTTTGGTCCAGACTGAAATATCTCAACAATTTTTGGATCAATAGCCGTGGCATTTTATACAGACACTGATAATCCCCACGGGATGAATCCTATTGACTTTGATGAGCCACCTGACTTTTCTTCTTTTGCCACCACGAGGTTGACATTTGTGGTTTTAAAGTGAGGAGTCTTGACTATTTGACTGATTGCCATGAATTTTTGGGTTGACTTGTAATAATGAATAATAAATAAATGACAAATGATCCTTCAACTTTAAACATATAGTTTTAAAAAAGGAGGGGTGTTTTTCCATGATGAAATTTTTCTTGGTTAAACAAAAAGTATTAAAAGTAGGCAGATTCCCCGTGAGAAACATATGTGATGGTCTTTTTCCTATTTCAACACAGCGCAGAATAAAGACACAGTGACTGCACACTCAGAGTGTATTTGACAAACTCATTGAGGTAATCTTCAACATTTAATTACTAATAGCATCTTAACTACCAGAGACTGTGGAGTGAATGTAGGACTGCTCTGTTGGGATAATCTGAGAAAGAAGCGCTTAAAACTCATCAAAATAGGACTTATGAATCTATATTTGTGAGGGGGATAATCATGACCACTTTTCAGCAGAATGGGCTGGACCTTTTCAGTTTGTGGTTGCACATAGAAACCAGACTGCTGAATCTGAAGTTCAGTTCCTTCCTACATCCCCTCTTCTCAACTCTTGCACAACAAGGTCCCTTTTTGTTTCAGACCAAATAATTTTTCCCACAATGATCTGTCTGTGGCTGATCTCGTGACTTTTAATATGCAGGCTTGCGCAGTGAGAATTCAACACAACATACATCCTCTGAGTGCATTGCAGAGGAAGCAGAGTGTTTAAGACATTTAATAGTTTAATATTTGTATTGGGCAGTTTCCAGTTGATATGCTATCCTGACAATATGTATTTAACACTGATTAAAAAATGGCCTTAAAAAATAATTTACATTTATATTTACTTATTTGGCAGCAACTTACAAATGAGGGACATCACTAAAGCTTCACTGCAGTAGGAGACCTTGAGGTAAATTAGAAATACTACATGTGTTTAAGTGCAAGGAGACAGTAACACCTCTAATAAATACAGTTCAACAGCACCACAAACTACAGCCTGCAGAATGATAACAACGTTGATTCAACAACTCTCTAAATCAAGAAAACACTGAAATTATAACTTTCACAAAGTTATAATGACAAGACTGTTGTATTGGGCTGAAACTATAATCTGAATATCAATAATGTATTGAATTCCACTTTGGCTGTTGGACCAACAATAGCACAGAAACAGGTTTATTGAAAATATTTATTGTAATCAATATTATTGATTACAGTGTGGATCCTGATCTATTTTCTTTAAACATACTCCCTTTGGACATCATTATACTGCACAACTGAATATCTTAACCTCAGTAGTTTGAATGCTCTTGTCACCTGTCTCACTCACAACAATGTTTCTGAGTTAAATCTGAAACTAAATGAGCAAAAAACATGGATTCTACTTGTACAACAGAAACTGTTTGGTAAGGGTCTAACATTTCTTGAGAACAAAGAAAGACTTCAGCATAATTAATTTATCTATGATTATTTTTATTCCCTCATGAGTCCCAGGGTCCATCTCTTAAATTATTAGTGCCTCATTAACCCTGCAATTACTTTTTTCCTGCCAGGGCACATAAATGGGCTGTGCAGACAAAGTTCAGGGAATAAATGCTGACTGTGTGGTATGGTGGCAGTGAAGGAAGAAGCCTACTCAGATACCATGATGTAATAGGCTTGAATACTTGGATTTTGAGCACATTTGCAATTAATCAGATTATGTCAGGAATAAAGTGGAGTAAACCACAGACCGTTAGGGGCTTTTTTTGGAACTGATTTAACATTCTCACATAACAGCTGTCTGTGGCCCCTGGGCAGGGAGCCCATTTTGCCTGCTCGGTAATCCAGCCTTGCCCTCAAATGTAGTGGATATGAGGCATAAAGTGACACAAAGGCTTAGAGTTAAATTACCACAAAGTGAGACAATATGATCACGAACGTCGTTTTTGTGGGCGTCTGGCTCCTATCTAAAAATCTAAAAAATAAAAATTAAAAAAAAAAAGGTGGAGGGGCCCTTCATGTGTGCAGCTCACTGTCATCCTCCATTCATTCATGTCGTTTCAAGACCATGAAGCAGTTGTGTTTACACTATAAAACAAAATTAAACAACCCAGTAGGGCTCACAGACTGACTTCTGTCCCAATTCCTTTTAGTCCACTAACCTCTGAGTTAGTTGCGTGAATGAATGACCGCACTTGGCCCAGTCCACAGTGGGCGGGTCAGTGTCTCCCCCCTCTGAGGGGCCAATAAAATCAGCCTGCAGCTCGGTTTGTATGTGTGTGTATGTGTTGCATAACCACACTGCAGGTCCACAGCGGCAGCCAGTGCAGGTTCACCTCCACTCATCGGTTTACCTCTTCACAATGGCAGCTCCGAAGAAAGTCTGCATCATTGGCTCTGGAAATTGGCAAGTGGATGTGTTTGATGTATTGGGCCGTGAGTCGACGGGATGTTTAAACGTGGTCAAGTTTTTGCAGCAGCAGGTTTCAGTCAGTTTTGCTCGTCAACCCGGCGGAACCGTTGCTAGCCAACGGCCGGCTAACGTTAACTAGCCGCATTTTCCATTGAAACGATAGAGAAGTTTGATTTGCTAAAGGTTAAAGCTGCTCTACAGGTTAGTTAGCTGGAGACTTTAGCCTCGGCTAAAGCCACATGCTAAAACAGCAACAACAATTGGTTGAGTATACAGAAAACTGGCCACATGTCAAGTCACGATGAATGTGACTTTGCGCTTATGTAGCTATAATGTGTCAGCAAAAGAAATAAAGCATGTTGCTTCATCTCATTAACATCTGTAAACCGTGGAAATGTATTTATATTTCACAGCCACCCACAATGGCCATAGCTGTACGTTCGTGCCAACCGCAGCCCTCGATGGATGCTTTTTTTTTCCTTTTTTTTTTTTTCCCTGAGTGAAACCGAACTCCACTCAACAGTCGTACAATTTACAGTTTCTTTGTCCACCTCCATTTTTAGGTGGAAAATATCCCTTTAGCCTAAATAATAAACCTTTAGTATGAAGTCTCAGTGTAAGTTCGGCATATAGCCTCAGCTCATAAGCCTCAGAGAATTTATTCTATTAATTAAAAAACAAATGTTATACTCGCAGTGTTGTACTTGGGATTGCATTAATTGTTGGACAGTAATCAAATTTAAAGTTAGTAGTTTATGCCGAATTGTTGTGTAGGCGCCGAAAAAACAGGACAATTCTTTAAAATGATGTTTAACCACAATGGGATATTGCTGTTGGATAAATGTACCTAAAATCTCGTTCTTAATAGAGTTTGGTACATTGTTGTCTTTATGCCAAATGAACACAGTGTCCTATCATCTGTTATCATCCTGCTCAGAAAACAGTAGTCGATGATCAAAGAGCAGCAGTAGAAAACACACGAGGAGTCATGGCCTAGTGATCACATTAGCAGTCACGTGATAGTAATAACTCAGGAAAGTGTCAGTTCTTAAAAGGCAAAATCACAGGATGTTGGATCATTTCAAGCACCTTGGCTTATCACAGATGGATCTCTTTGGAGCCCACACTGACAGCTTTCTTGCCTCCTATGTTTACACTGAAATGCAGTGTGAATTGAACATCATTGTTTGTTTGTTTTTTTATATAAACTAAATGCTGACCTTTTTAACAATGCAGGGGCTCTGCCATTGCCAAGATAGTGGGTGCCAATGCTGCTCAGAATTCCACGTTTGATGACACTGTAAAAATGTGGGTGTTTGAAGAGACGGTGAACGGGCGAAAACTAACTGAAATAATCAACACCGATCACGAAAATGTCAAGTACCTCCCTGGCCACAAGCTACCAGCAAATGTGGTAAGAACCGTCGTCCTCTTATTGTGCATTGTACATATTGTGCTTTTGAACTGCATTTGACCTTTAACTGGCGAAATTTTTTTTTTTTTTTTTTTTGCACATATAGTCACACCAGCTCTTAGATGAGCTGCATCAGACTTCAGTGTCTGTCATGTCTCTTTCCACATCATCCTCATCGTCTCTTTCTCCCGCCCCAGCTAGCTGTCCCAGACCTGGTGGAGGCATCCAGAGATGCAGATATCTTGGTCTTTGTGATCCCACATCAGTTTGTTGGGAAGGTGTGTGACACCATGAAGGGCAAGATAAAGACTGACGCACTGGGGATTTCCCTCATCAAGGTTGGACTCCATGATATGTTTTTTTTTTTTTTTTTTTTTTACAGTTTGTGTCTGACACTTGGTGTGATGTTAGGTTCATGTTGTATGCCAGACTGAAAGAGTGTAAAGCCTGGTTAAAGCAGCTGTAAAACAGTCGTGCAGTCTTGACCCAAATACCAGCCTTGGGTGGCTTAATGTAAATACTCTGCTTGTGTTTGTGTTTGTTTAGGGTGTAGACGAGGGGCCTGATGGCCTTAAGCTTATCTCTGATGTGATCCAAGAGAAGCTCGGTATCACCATGAGTGTGCTGATGGGGGCCAACATTGCCAATGAGGTTGCTGATGAGAAGTTTTGTGAGACAACTATTGGTCAGTCACATGACTGTGGTGCATGGTTTTATATTTTATATCTTTGTCTTGACACATTTTTGATTGCTTGGTATATGATCTTTGTTTTGAATCAAAGATTTCTTGTTAAAGTCATAAGGACAAAATTGCACTTGGATCCAGAATTGAAGGCAAAGTTTAAGCCTTCGAAACAGGAAGCATTTTTGTGTTCTTGAGTTCTCTGCATTGTCAGCATGGAGTTAAAGCTTTAATCTGCCTTATAGCTGCTCTGTAAGTGACGGAGTGGGCTAGTTCAATGTGACATTTTTTTCACATTTTTTTGTACATGCTATATGACAGCGTCTCTCGTGGGATTTACTAGCAGCATCAAACTCAAGAGCACCGTTTCACCTGTTCTGACAGGATCAGTAGTATTTGAATCACAACTGCAATGCAGTTTTGTTTTTTTTTCTTTTCGTGCTAAAAATCAATTTGAATAAATGTTACTGACAATACCAGTCATCTTGTAAAGAGACTGAAAGATAACAAGGCTCTGTGCTTTGTTTCCAGGATGTAAGAATAAAAACCACGGTGCTCTCCTAAAGGAACTCATGCAGACCAACAACTTCCGAGTGACTGTAGTAGAGGAGTATGATGTGGTGGAAATCTGTGGAGCTCTGAAGGTGAGTTTTAACTTCAAAACATAGCTACACACAGAAAAACAGAGACCCAGTCTGTAACATGTGCAATTTCACAAAAGTGTGAATTCTTATTTCTCTGTCAACTTTGTTTTGAAATACTAAAACTATGCTGTGAACTAAAGGTCACTATGGAGGGAAATGGACTAAAGGCTATAAAATCGTCTATTGCAGTTTGCTAACATTACCATTGTGTAACATAGAAAAAAAGGAAAGTGTCAGTGTCAAAGCATAGAAGCTGAAAAGCTTCAGCTCTGTCTTTGTACGTGAAGCAAACACTGCTCTCCTGTCAAGTATGATGCATCCTTGTGAAGGTAAAAATACTTTACTTGACTTTAAACAACAGATGATGCTCTTTTGAAGGAACACTGACAAATCGCAGAGGCTGACAGGAAGTTTTGCTTCTAAGCATCAGCACTGACTGAATCTGCCCTAGAGATACACGTCCAACTCCAAAGGTTTTATGAAACACTGTATTCGCATTATTTAAAGGCACATGTTGTATTTTTTTTCTCATATACAGCTGTAAAAGGTGTTTTCCTCAACAGTCAAAGTGATGCCATCTATCCAGCCCAGCATTTACAGACTGACATTTAATTTGGCATGCATGTTGAGGACTGTTTATTTCTCATGGTTTTAGCTTGTTACCTAAAAGTCATCATCTCAAATTCACATTACAGATGTAATATATTCCTAACACTTAGTAGATTAATTGATTTATCTGATAGAACAATAATCCAAAATGTATATTATTTCAATGATTAAACTTTTTTTTTTAAAGCTGTAAAGTCTGATTCTAGTCAAATATGAAGATCTCACACTGAGCTGTGGTGGATTATAATTTTGCACTAAGATAAATGTTCTAGATGTAATTAGAGTTGAGCGGATTGATTGATTTTTTTTTTTTTTTTTTTTTTTTTAAATGTCACTCTAGTTCATTTACTGATTAGACCCATTTGGAACATCAGGTAGTCAACACCTTTTCTCCGTGTCCGTCCTTGTAGAACATTGTTGCGGTCGGGGCAGGTTTCTGTGACGGTCTGGGCTTTGGGGACAACACGAAGGCGGCAGTGATCAGATTGGGCCTGATGGAGATGATTGCCTTTGCCCGCATCTTCTGCACTGCTGGACCCGTGTCCTCTGCCACTTTCCTGGAGAGCTGCGGCGTAGCCGACCTCATCACCACCTGCTACGGTGGCCGCAACCGCAAAGTAGCCGAGGCTTTTGTGAAGACAGGAAAGGTGAGAACTTAGATTTTGTAGTTCATGTCCCGTAGTAACCTGGGCTGAATTGTCACCTTACTCTTAAACTGGTGGTTCACAAAAGCTTTATTGATGAGCAAAATACACAGAACTGACTCTTCATTAATACATAAGAGCCAAGATGAAACAATTACCATCTTTAAATGTCCTAATGGAATATGTCATTGTATCCAAGTTTATCTTCAAACAGTAGTCAGGTTTGCATATGAACATTTTGAACAGGTTTTGCTTGCTCTATAATACTAGTCGTTAACAAATCTCTTTCTGCTGTAGCTCCATCGTAAATGATTGGAGACTCCAGTCTTTTCAGAATTTTCTCTTGGATAAATGGGCAAGTGCAAGTTTGCTTTCTGCAGCAGAACAGGAAAAACGTGAGATGTTTCTGCATTGCTCAAGGCAGTAGCTCAAGGCTCAGCTGTTATGTTAACCTTGTATTTGCACCAGATAATTGGATGTCTTTGTGATGTATTTGTAGTCATTAGGAACCAATTACAACCAGATACACTATATAGCTGGATAAACCGGTTATGTTAATAATCATTTTTGATGAACCTGTCAGAGGTTGTGACTTTGCAACAGTTTGACACGTCTGTCATTCTTTTCACCCAGTGGTAGATGAACGTTGTCATAAATCCAGTTTTTAAACACTTTAGAAATTTAGTTTAAACATGAAACACGGTGTGATATGAAATGCTGACAAACCTTTATGGTTTTTATCAGCAGGAACTAACTGAGTAACATAAGTAACATTTTCCTTCTTGTGGAAACAGTCTCACTGCCAGCTGACATTCTTTGTAGTTAAATCTTGAGGTAAATTACAACAGGATTTAACTGTACGATCAGTATCATGGAGGATATTAAAACCTACAACAAGCTCAGCTGCTGCTGACTCATCAAAATAATCATGAAAAAAAAGTTGAATATATCCTGTACAGGCTGTTCATGGCTCTTCACATCTGTCTTCACAATCAGCAGCTGTCAGTACTTTTGTTTTGATTTCCTTAGTCCAGCTTGATAGTGGCTTATCTACCAATCTTTGCTCATAAGGTGACACAGAGCCATATGCGTTATATAAAATAATAGAAAATTAGCTATGGGTAGTTGCCCTTAAACGTTTACCTGAGGTAAAGGCACAGTTACATCAGGATGCCAAAGTTCAGACTAACCATAGTTTTCATACTTGCTTCACACCAAAAAAAAAAATACATTCACGGGCATTAAAATTATTTTCCATTAGAGATTATTTAAAAATTAATGATATTTCTGCATGTTTTCAACTTGCCAGCACAGCACAGCAGGTGTTTTTCACATGCATTTTCACCACCTAGTAGTATGTCTTTCAAAATAAAAGCTTCAGCCTTATGATATTAGTTGTGATATTAATTACATGTAATGAAAAGCAACAAATTATTTAATCATGCTGGACCATACCAATTTATAATCTGCCAAATACTTGTGTGTGGACCAACTCTCTTCCTGTTTAACAAGAGTTGTCACATGTCATGTTTCTGCCCTTGCTCAGTCCATTGAGGAGCTGGAGAAAGAGATGCTGAATGGTCAGAAGCTACAGGGACCAGCAACAGCGGCTGAGGTTTATCTCATCCTCAAGCACAAAAACCTCATTGACAAGTAAGTTGAGCGGCAGCACATCACAAGGAATCATAGCATTGGATAGAAAAGACCCCACTCAGGCACTGTTTTTGGCACTTAACAATACCTCCTCTTCCTCCAGGTTCCCACTGTTCAATGCAGTGTACCAGATCTGCTACCAGGGCCACCCAGTCACAGAGTTCATAAGCTGTTTGCAAAACCACCCAGAACACATGTAAAAAAAAAAACCCAAACAATCTGACCAAGTGCCTTCTAAATGGAGAACATTACCACGTTTCACCTGTTACCCATCAGAAATAGATGGAGGACGACCCGACACTCCACAGCTGTCATGCAGCTACACATGTCAGAGAGGCTGCATGACATTTGTGAGCATTTGACCACTTAGTCCTTAACAACCAGTGTCTGACATATTTTTAAGTAAGTGCTTTCTTTCATTTCCTGATGTATTCTGAAACTTGAAAGGTGGTGTGTGATGGTCCAATAGCTCTTTTTTTTTTTTTTTTTTGCCTGAGATATTTTTTTTTTTAAAGTCAGATGAAATCAGAATACATGATGTGAGTTCATAGACAACAGCAATACTAATAAAGAAATCCAGACTTAACTGGCCACTATAATTCAGTTGAAAACATGAAGGTTGATTCACGTCTTTTTTTGACAATGTTTATATGGCACCACATCATGTATTCAGCTTTTCACAGGGCCAATCACTCAGGGTAGAGACCTATTGACAGCCTTGTGTAGAGGGATTTATCCTCATCTAACATTTATGTTGCCATTCAGTCAATGCCATGTCCATCACAAGTTATTTAATTCTAGATGTAATGTAACTTTTGTCTTTCTGTGCTCTAAATGTCTTGTATAACCACAATTCACTACATTTCCTGTCTTGTACTGTATTAACATCCTGTCAGTCGCACAGCAACTGTTTTTAAAATAACAATGCAAGTGCCTTAGACTGCATGGTTGCTAAATCTTGGCCACTTTTTTTTTTTTTTTTTTTGGTTTGTTTTTGGTTATACCAAAAACTTAATGTCCGTCCACTACGCGATTTTTGTTACTGTGATCCTGGCTGACCCTGTTTTCACTGTTACGCTTAATGCGTATTACAGATTATATCAACATTTCCTTGTGAATAAATTAATTCTCCCATTACATTGCTTGAATGCTTGTTTTTTTTTTTTTCTCCCATTTTTCACTCTCATTAGGAAGGTGAGTATCTCTAGACAGCACCACAGTGGAGCACTTGGAAGAAATACTGCCTGAATATTCTGTTTAAGAGATTATCAGTCACATTTTATTGTGTAGTGTCTCTACAATTATGACATTTTCAAAGTCAGACTTTGTAATCTCTACTAAACATTTAAAGGTTCCCTGTGGAGTTTCTGGCTGACGGTACCATCATGGGGCTTTCTCTTCTACAAGTAGGTCCCTTTTTTGACCTTCCAGTTAATTCAGATTATCCTGCTGATTAACAGGTGGTGGTAACAAGATAATGTGGGCCAGCAAAGGCAGTGGGGAAAAGTTACACACTTGCATGTTTGAGTAAGGTAATGCATCGTTTGTTAGGCTTAAACAATACAGAATGCATTTTTGAGAAGTAACACTGGATGTGAAGAGAACTTATTTTATATAAGCAAACTCCCCAAGGTCCCTTTGGGACTATGCCTCACTACTCGTGTATGTGTAGATACAAAGTCTTAATGAAAACTGATGCTTCACTTCTGTAAATACAAAGAATCACATCTATTGAAGGAAAAAAGATTTAATATGACAAAAGCTGTCTTACCCAAAATGGTTCACTTGTAATGAAATGAAATTAATTTATTGATCTGTTAACTGGCACTCTTTTCCCTTATTGAGAAAATAAGGATTACATAACAAAGAAAATTAATGCTTTAATATGATTTCCATGTAGTCATATTACTAATGTGCTAGAATGGCATGTTTAAAAAAAACAAAAAAACAACACTTCTCAGTGACTCTTTAAACACAGGTATGGCTCTGCAGTTGTTTGTTCATGGACATATTTTGTGTAGTAGAGATAGACCAGACTGGCTTCATTGATACAGTAAGAAACCACCAGTACCACAAAACATGAAACACTAACAAAGCAAATCTAGTTTATTACAAGATGTGGAAATGTAGCTAGTTTTACATGAGTGGGAAGGTATCAGCAGTATACAGTTCTTCATTATAAAGACATTCACTGTTGACCTATGGCAGACGCTGCTGCTGTCTGTATTCTATGAAATAACAACTTAAATAAATCTGAAAAATGTAAACAAAGGAAAATAAGCTCAACCAGAGGCTACTACACACAAAGAAGAGTTTGCTTTGCTCGTCCAGAAGGACACTTAAGACTATTCCAGTATGAATGCTTTAAAGAAAACCTGCCTACATTGCCCTTTATAAACCACAGTCTATTTATCTTGAACAGACATCATGTCCTTGGTCCCAGGCAGGAGGAAAAAAAAAAAAAAAGAATGGAATTGTTAAAAAATAAATTTCACTAAGCATGATTAATAAATGCAGTCAAAGCATTAAGGTACTGCTCTCACAATGGGTATCAGTGACAGCTGGTGGACAATCATTCCTGTTCCTCCTTTCTGCTGTGTTCAGTTACCATCTTTGGTACAGTACAGTACTTCTGGGAGAGCATGACTCAGCTGAGTGTTTTGTTGTTGTTCTGTTCTGTTCTCGTTAGTTATTCCATTTACCATCCTGACAAATTAAGACCTAATTACAGGACACAGGGATTTGGAGCCAGTTCAGTTGTTCTTCATTTATTATGCTCCCAAAAATATCCTGATTCAGATTGTTTTTATCCATTCTCCAACCAACTTGGTCCCATCTCTAAATTTAAATATAGAAAGCTATTGTGAATGTACAGGAAAACTGATGACAGCCTATAATAATAATTGCGTTCTGAATATCTGATGAACTGGCTCCATGGAATCACTGCTATACCTGAGAAATACTTTTTTTTTTTTTTTTTTAAATATCTTCTTTCTTTGCTGCTACTGTGATGGATCCACACAGTGGAAACACTTCTTTCTTCAAAGACACTCAAGTTTAGGGAACATGACTCACTTGCACTGCTGCACCCTCCTACTCTCCTACCTCTACTCCTCCCTCATCTCATCACAACTCACAGTCTATGTGGGCTGACCCATTTGTAAGTGCCTTCATAGCGAAATCCAACTCTCTTTGCAAGGTCGTCTGCTTCTGTTGGGCCACGGCTGACAGGAAAGAAAACAACCATATTCAACACAACTGAATTTATCCAGTGAAATGCACAGTGAAGAGCATTTCCTACCTTCCATATTTATATGGAATAGGAGCTGGCTTCTCTCCGTCTATCTGATGGAGTAGAGGCGTGAAGATCCTCCATGCTTCCCGTAGTTCATCACTGCAGAGACAGAATATTAAATATTTAGTAGAGGTAAAAAAAGAAACAGAGCAATGCTGAGAGAAAAGATGCACTTTGGCACCATCTAGTGTTCAGAACAATGACCTCACATGAAGCACTTGCATCATGTCAAACCAAATGGCAGATTTAGTTTCCAGGTAGTAAGATGACGACTGTGGTAAGAAAACAAAGACAGACCTGCGTACAAAGTGCATCTGACTCCCACAGAAAACATCCAGGATGAGTCGCTCGTATGCGTCTGGAAGCTTCACGTCCTGAAAACAAGACAGAAGTTTTTATTTATTACCCATTAGAAAAATAAAATATGTAGCATAGATAGCTTTGTTAGTGTTCTTTTTCCTGTTATTTTAAGTCAATAGCTGTAGCTTTGTTTTGTTTTGTTTTTTTAAAGGGGACATTAATCATTCATTTTAAGCACATTTTTATGTACATAAAGTACGTAATGCACTAAATCGACTTGAACATGCCTTATATCTGCTCTTGTAGGTTAGGTCCAGCTCAGTTTCCTCAGGGCTGAAGTAAACACCAGGTTTCTTGCTCATCATCTTGGCATAGATGGCCTCGTTGGGCTGCACACGCACCACCAGTTCATTCCTGCGACACTGATTTCCAAAAATATCTCCTGGGACGTCTGTGAACTGCAGCCGTACTTCAGCTTTTCTCTCATTCAAAGCTTTTCCACAACGAAGGATGAAAGGAACACCTGAAGAGGAGGAATTCCATGCCAATGCATTATGAAAAAACAGGACACTTGTGACATTTGTTGTATTTTCTTAATAAAGAGTTTTGAAAGGGGTTTTGTTTCATGTTTACCATCCCAGCGTTCATTGTGCACATGGAGTACAGCTGTGGCAAAGGTGGCCTGCGTTGATCCTTTAGGAACTGTAGGATCATCAAGGTACCCCATTTTGGCGTCTCCCTCACCTTCTGGATCCCCGACATACTGACCCAACACCACATCAGACATGGACACTGGAGTGATGCACTTCAGCACCTTCACCTACAAGAGAAAACACACATCAGAATATAAATGCTGTTCTTTTTTTTTTTCAAATATACCTTAAACTATACAAGGCAGCATTTGAATAATAGCATAATAAGAAAGGAATTCCCTGTAGCCTCCTACAACAGCTCACATTTTATACTGAATTATGATATCCATGTTCAGTGCTAATTCTATCAACAAAGGATCTCTGTAGATCTGGATTTATCAAAAATATTTACATACTCTAATTCCAGTCTTCTGTGTGTGTGTTTTTCTAAGACCATACTCCTGTTTGATGTTAAGCCACTGTCAACAAACAAACCAACTTTCTGCAGTAATGTTTTTCCAACATTGACTAAAGAAAGAAGAAGAAAAGACTTTTAATGTGAAACTTCTGAAAGAAGTGGTTCACTGACAGTAGCGTAACATTAAGGTGAAAAGGCAAAATGGAACATCTGACATGACTTTTACCATACTCATGGAACTAGTGCTATTGCATTGAATTCATCAAGAAAAACAGGTAAAGATGGGTTAAGATAGATGCTGGGAGTTTGCATTACTTGGCAAAAAAAAAATCCTTCTTCTGTCCCTGTCCTGTTTCTCTCACAGTGAGGTAAATAAAGGCCTTGACTACTATTTAAGAAATTAGGATAAACTCTAGGATACTGTATGTCTCGATAGCTGTCGTGCTGGGGACAGTGTTCAGTGTTTTTGGTCTCTGGGAGATGGTTTTGTACCTTTTCATCTCTGACATCATCAGAGCTGGTGGAAGCTGGTTTCTCCATGGCAACCAGGCAGAGCATCTGGAGCAAGTGGTTCTGCATGACATCTCTAAACAGGACATGGAGAACAGGTGGTCACACAAAAGACTGAAAAGAGAACATGTCGGATTTGATCATGTTAATTAAAACTGTAACTGATCATGTGTTGGTCCTAATTGTCTGTATGCACTGTTAAAACAACACTGTCAAACATAAGCATAGTAAGCTAATAATGACTATTTACTTTTGATAGTTTAACCTCGCCAATTTATCATTTATAAGCACTATATAAACAATTAGTACAGCACACTATTATGTGGCATTAACTTAAATATGACACTACAAAGAGAAGCTTTGGGGATTTTTCTCCTCACCGGATGATGCCAAAATCATCAAAGTAGCCTCCTCGTCCCTGAGTGCCAAATGGTTCTTTAAAGGTAAGGACAACACAGGCCACATTGTCTCTGTTCCAGATTGGTCCAAAGATTCTGTTTCCAAACCTGCAACAAACAACACATCTCAGCAGGACGCAGCAAACAGGGACATCTGTTCATGACAACATGCATAAACATTTACTTTCCCTTTTGTTCTTTTATTAGAGGCCTGTTTCTATTTAGGCTTTTATGAAGAAAACCAGATGAAGCTGAAGTGTTACTTAATTAAAGTTGCTCTTTCTTACTCAACAGCAGATCCTTGTTTTAGGGTGAAATTAAACTACATCTCTCAAAGGAGAGATGTGTTTTACAGAACAGATTTAAATTGAGCTTTGCTTTTTCTAAAATTTCTAAGAATACCACCATTGCACACATACAGCATATCTGATGTTAACAAACTTGACTTGTAACTCAGCAGTGCCACAACGCTTGTGGTGCTAGCAATGCACCACAATTCACAGCTCCTGCAATTTGGATATTGCAGGAGCTGTGATTGCAATTTCTATTATATTTCTATTGTACAACACAACATTCTATTGTGCAGCCCTTGTGGTATGCATTTGATTTAGCTGCATTTGGACTAGATTTAGCAGGTGAAGTTGTGTAGCTGCTTTAGTTTTCTACATGCTATATACTCTGAACCTTTGGGTGAGCTAAGGTAAAACATGGGTGAGCCACTGGAATATCAATCCACAAGCAAAGAAAAAAAATGACAAATTGTAATTGTATGACACGTTATGTCATCACATCAACATCATGCCTACATACTCACAATAACAACCTAAACATAGTTTTAATTTTATTATTCCCCTCAAAGGGCTGTGGTTAGGGTTAGGTTAAAAGTTAATAAAAGTTAATGAAATGTCAAACGAAACCAAACCAGTTATCATAGATTAGGGAAGTACTGTGTTCAAGTCTGTCTTGTGACCTTTTTCTGCATCTCTCTCTCTCCCTCTCTCTCTCTCTAAAGAAAAAGGCTGTGGAGGTATAGGGCTGAATGGGAGACGTTATCAGTGACTCAGCTCTGTCCTTGGAGACACATACAGCTGTTTCAGTAATGTGTGTCTTTGTATGTGTCTGCATGAATCACTGATTTAGTTGCTTTCATATTTTAGTACAAAAGGTAAAAAAGGAAAACAATAACCTGCTAACCTTGTGAATATACAGGGAAAGTATGTGAGTAGTAAAGTATGTTGGTGGGTGGTTGGGGCAGTGGGATTACTCTTCTCCCTGATCAAAGATAGAAACCACTCGGTTCTTCATTCTGCAGAAGAATTTGCTGACTCTGAAATACATTCTTCCGACGAGCACAGTCGTGGCCAGTCTTGATGTCATCTGCACCTGATGGCAGCTGTAGCTCCGTTGCTTGAACAGATGAAGCTTTTGGCCCTAGCTGATTATCTGTTATTACACACGTTACTAGCAACTGGCAGACAATTGGTGTTTGTCATTATGGCGAGTAGCATCAGTGCCTGGCTCTTCTTTGGGTGGAGTGGCTCATAAAGCTTGGTTTTTGCTGAGGGTTGAGGTAGCTTGTTTGAATGCACATTATCTTTGCGGGGTGGTGACAGAGGCCAACATAATTTGAACTCATTTCATTGGCTGGAATCCGCCTGCTTCTCCCTGTTGATCTTTAATGGTTAGAATCTGCAAATTGAGGCTTACGGCTATAATTTTTCAGAAATTTGCAAATATTTCTAAAATTACATTTTCTCTATGAGGTTATGGGGTATTCAATGTAGATTAATGGGGGAGGGTCTTTATTACTTTAGCATAAGACATAACAAAATAGTGAAGGGATATGAACACTTTCTGAATGCACTGAAAGAGGGTATGGTATTCATTATTTTACTTACTTCAGTCATATTGCAGCAAAACTAGGAAGAGCAAGAATGTGTGGGTGCGATCCTTAACAATTTCAAATAAATACTTTGAATCTTCGTTCACCATATTCTCCAAATAACAAACCTGTTTTCTGTGTAATACAATTCATAATCCATTTTTCTGCTGGTATAGTTAAATTTAAGTCATGTTGACCTTAACTGTGACTACTGGATCCCTTATATATCACAGTCAAGCACAAGAAAAAGAAAAGCAACTTTTTAATTTATGGTTCTTACCTGAGCACCATGAGGTTCTGCACCATTTCTTTGCCCAGATAGTGATCTATACGGTAGATCTGTTCTTCAGTGAAGAGGGAGGAGAGGTGAGTGGACAGTTCCTCAGAGCTCTGAAGGTCCCGTCCAAACGGCTTCTCTACAATCACTCTGTTCCAGCCTCTACATGCACAACCACAGACAAAAATGAACATCTCAGGTCCTGTAAGGTTTGCTTGATACTGTGCTCTTCTTACCACACACATCCCCACAATGACACATTAATGGGACACAATTGGGTTTAAATTCCACTTGAATTGGGATATAACTAGGTACAGTCCTTTTAGACAAGGATCACCAAAAAAAACAAAAAGACACTGATGATAGTAGCTGTTGGGGACCACTTGTCTCCTCCAATAGGCTTACTGGTGGTAGAAATAGACAATTGAAGAGAAAGTTTTTCTATCAGGCACCATATTCATTTATGTAGCAGTAAGTACCCCTAGTAAAATAAATGTAACCAATCCCATCATCATTGAGGTTATAATTTTCAGTTTTTGTAGAAACATTTAGAGGCTGCAGTTTGTGGTGCTGTTGCATTATACAGTACAAAGGGGCATTTCTGTTATGTAGCCAGCCCTCATTGATGTAAATGGGTTGGGAAAAATTACAAATACACAGCTCCGAACTGTGGTTTTAGTGTTGCTGCTGGTAAATATAGACCTGTTTTATCAATGTACAATCTATGGGAAACTTTATTGCCCTAAAGCACAAACTATCTTTGTAAATAGAATTAAGCTTTATATGATACACATGGCTGAACAGTACACCAACAGACATCACTGACCCTTTAGAGAAGTTCTATGCTTTTAGTCATTCAGACATAACAGGCTAGTGGCCAATGTACAAATAGACACAGAAAATCAAACATATGAGCAAATAGTTTAACAAAGCAATAGTAAAACAAGTGTGTGCACTGACTTTGTGCTCATGCAGTGGTGTTTGATGTTCTTGGTAACATCGTGGTAAACGGTGGGTGGCAGGGCCAGGTAGAAGAGACGGTTTGCCTCAGTTCCTCCAGGCAGAGAAAGGATGTGCGTGTTGAGTTTGGAGAAGGAATTCTCATCAGCATATTTCCCACTGATATACGTATTCCTGCTAAAGAAGGCCGATAGCCGCTCCGCTTCTGTATCCATCACCTGTGCCACAGGTTGAAAACACTTATTCATGTATGGATTTAACTAAAATGCAGACATAACACCTTATGTGATTAAAAAAGTAAATAAACATTTACATAAATAAGACAAACATAAACATTAATAAATTGGTAGATTTGTGGTTTAAATGGACTGCTTCTATTTCTACAAGATATTTTAGTGTATACCTGCATTAATAGATTTCTATAGTCACTTGAGAGACAGTGAAACAATACTGATAATACAATTTGTGTTGATATTGCATATCTTGTTAGCAAACAGTTGCTTATTTTATGCATCCAGTAGTGACAGAGCAACATTATCATTTGTGTTTCTGGGCTCCTGATGAATGTATGTTTTTCTGTTTTTGGTCTCTACCAACTCCTGAGGAAAGTTTCACTGAGTCTCACAGTGTCACTTTGCTTTCACACTATTATGACATTGTTAACATAAAAATATTAAATTAAGCCAATGGAGGTAGAAAGAGAAGAAAAGAAAGGGAGGAAAATTGGTAAGTTGATAAGTGATAAGATGTTTAGATAATTAATAAAGGAAAGACACATTGGTTCACATTGGGAAAGTTAAGAGGATTTATTTGTGTTTGTTTTATTATGCCTTTATGTATGTTTATTTTCTTTACAATTCTCACCTTTAGAGTGACAGTTGAACATTTGTTTCATTTATTTCCATATTTCTTGCTTCTAAAGGTTTTATGTTTTTTGCTACTATCAACTGTGACATTAGAAATTATTTCAAAAGATGCATTTCAAATGTTTTACCTTCAGGTATGGCATGCAGGAAGTTCGAATACCATCTATTGTCAAGTCTGAGCGAGCAAAGCCCACAAAATATGTCTGCTCAGGGAGGAGGCCGTCTCTGTACAACCACCTGGGACAGAAAAGAAAAATAGATGGTTCATCACACCCAACTTCAGAGGTTTCATGTCAGATTAAAGTAACATCTTTCAGCTCTGCTATGCTATTCATGTAAAAACCTTTCAGTGTGGTCAGAGGTTCACTCACCAGAGAGTTGGGTAGATTTTCTTCTTAGCCAGGTCCCCCTAAGGGTTGAGACACACAATCAGTAACAGTCACAATAATATTACACAGTAAACATATACTTTATGCACACTATCCTTAACTTTTGATGCAGTGTTTGAGTTACTGTGCTTTAACAAGTGCAAGCGTCATAATTATTTTTCCGCTACACAAAAGTCTCAAGATGCTGCAGTTCTGCAGTTCACACTGTGTGACCACAGGTAAGCAGGCTGCGTTAGCTTATTTAGGAATTGCACAACTTTAATAATCATTATGGAAGCAAATGCCAAACACCAACTGACACTCAGAACACAAAAGGCTAAACACTTTATTTTAATCATGTTGAAAAACCTGTTATACCGAGAGCCATCAAGCAACAATATTAAATGCACACTGTTCGAAATGCTTCACGAGACAAAACAAGGTGATTGTTGTACAGGATACAAGCCAAAGGTTATGCATGACTGTCACATCAAACCAAGATTGAAATGTGCCTGTGCCAAGACAGTAGAGGTCAAATTAACCAAAATGAATTAGCCCAATTCATATAGTGACATCTGCAGTTTAGCAAAATCTTAATTTGAATAAACTTACTATACCCAGTCACACCTCTCACAATATCAACAGCAGTAACTCTTCATTTAGTAGTAGTGAGTTAAAGTGTGATGTGTGAATGTCCTCATAGTGTGAATGTCCTCATAGTCTTTACATAATTATTTAAAGACATAAAAACAAAAAGTAGTATGTACACCAATTTAAACAGCAGCATCAAACACATACCCAAAACAAAAACCAACAACTGCACACAGCTAAGGCCAGCTCCTCCCCTGACCTTCTGGTGTATAACACAAAGAAAAACGCTGACAGCAAGTGACGCTGCAAAAATCAGCAGCAGCAGCAGCGCCACTCTCTGCCCCCAATAGCAAACAGAGCAAGAGAAACAAGGACACAGCAGATTAATTACCATACAAATTATTATAGCCTGGCTAGATATTCAAGAAAAACTAAACCAAAATCATCTTTTCACATGTGATTACTTCAGTTGTTGAAATAGTGTCTTTAAATTTAAATGATTATTGTGAAAAATGATACAGAAAATGTGCCTTGAGCAGTAAAAACACAACTGCCACTGACAGAAAAAACTGAGGAGTTTGGATGTTATTTTACACATACAACAATGCAACATTGTGCTGTCTTATTTTCAACAACAGAAACTTTTCCTGTTAAATCTGCATTTCGATAGATTAGATGCATGCATGAACAAAGACAGAAGGAAATCAACCTAAAAAATATCACAATGCATCTAAGTGTTTTAGTTCCAGGAATCAACATCTGAATAGTATGAGGAAGCAGGAAACAGGAAAAAAAAAAATGGAGAACTGTACTACTTTATATTTGGTCAGATTCTTGGTTTGGTTTATTTTCATTCTTTAAATCAGACACTACCAAATGTAAATAAATTTTTTTTTATCATTTTATAAAAGTCTTATTTTATTCATGCCAAGTTTGCATAATACAGCAAAAAAAATCCAGATACATTTTATTTTGTTACATAAACAGACAAAATATTCTGTATGAAATATGTTTGCTATGTCAGCAAATATTTTTTAATTGCATTAGCACTGCTTTTGGTCATTTTTACCTAACTGTGTATTAAGTGTATTACTGAGAGGCACCACATAGTATTGAAGTGAGATGATAAGCGAAGAGGAACTGTGAAGTAATCAGTGTCTCAATTCCAGGCTTTTGAAAGCTTGGATAACTTACTCTGCTTGTTTGCAGAAGGTCAGTGAAATCAGTTTCAACATTTCCTTAAATCAGACCATGTGCAATTATTGCAGCAATCTTTAAAGATTTCAACACCCTTTCTTTGAAATTATGGCCAATATCTTACCTAACATGACTACACTGTATGTGTCTGACTATTGATGCTGGCTATGGTAGAAAGCTTTCAGAACACAGTGTATCACAGCTTCCTAAGTATGGCTGCTCATCTGCAGACCAGTCAGAAAGCCCATGATGACCCTGTCCAGTGCTGAAAGCACTTTCAATGGTCAGAACTGCATCAGAAACTGACCATGGAGCAAGGGAAGATGATGGCCTGGTATAATGAATCATGCTTTCTTTTACATCACATGGATGGCCAGGAGTTATCTACCTGGGGAAGAGATGCTATCAGGATGCATGATAGGGAAAAGGCAAGCCAGCAGCAGTGCTGTGTTGCTCTGGGTAATGTTCTGCTGGGAAACTTTGTCCTGGTATTCATGTGGATGTTACTTTGTCATGTTACACCTACCTAAATGTTGTTGCAGATCAAGTATACACCTTCCTTTCAAAAATTGCTCCACAGTGTAACCACTTTCATTTCATTACACAACCATGCATTGCCTTATCACCTCTCATTTTTACACTATGTAGACATTGACTGCCCTCCCATGATCTCACCGATGCTCCCATGATGATGAAGATGTGAACATCAGACTGACGGAACTCTTCATCTTCATGCAGCTCCTTCCTCAGTTCCCCGAACACCTCGGAGCGAGAGAGGGGAATGTTGCTCATTTTCTCTGTAAAAGGCAGATAAACAGAAAACCCAGTCAAAGAAAATACCCAGTTTTGTTTTACATCTTGAACCAATATTACAGAAGGCAAACACTGACTACTATCTTACCCAACAGCAATATACTAGTGTTTCTATTTCTGCATAGAAATTAGGTTCTAAATGAAATGGCTAGTGGATACACTGACATGTGCTTGAGAGATGTGAGGCAAGAGTCAGAGTTCACAATACACAAGAGTTGGATTTTTGTCTAATTTCTTTGCAAATTCCTTCATACAAAGGAATCTCTGTATCTGGTTGGGGCTAGGGCACACACAACACGGATAAAACAAAGGGAGGAAGGCAGCCTATAACCTCTTCTTAATGTAAAATGATTACACCTGTAAGGTGTTTTTCCTTTCCAGACAGGAGTGCTTGTGTTGCTCCGCTTGTGCCTGAAGTGTGGTCAGGTGACCTGGTGGGGACTTCTAACAATTATGTAAAACACAACAGTGTTCAGAAAATTACAAAGCATTTAACTGCTGGGGATACTGTCTTACATACAACAAAAAAGAAAGAAAGAGCAATCCACTGAACAACTCATTGCTACTTCTAACATTCTGCAGTTTTAGAGATTTGAATAGGGTTAGCATTTTGTACAGCCATTGATTTTCTTTAATTTCACGTATAAAAATCAGATGCCAGCCTATACAATAGTGGACTGTTGCCAGTGATTCAATAAAATGAAAAACATTTTTAAGTGCTTACCTAATATGCAAATTATTTTATTGCTGCAGGCTGTTAGCTAATGATTAACTTAGTACTTGAGTGATTTGTTGATTAACTGAGTAATTCTTAGACAGAAAATTAATCAACAATTTTGATATCTTATTATATTCACTTTATTATTATATTATATAATTTTTTGATGCAAAATACCAAAGCTCTCCAGTTTCAGCTTTTCAAACGCAAGTATTTGCTGGTTTCCACCATCATCTGCGATGACAAACTGAATATCTTTGGGATTTGGACAAAACACCATAACATTAGGCTGGGAAACTAAGGTGAATATGTTTCACTATTTTCAGACCAACTGAAATTGAAATGAAAAGTAAGAAATAAAAGACTTTTAAAAATACAGCAGCAATGTTTGAAAAATGGTTAGCTGTGATGTAAATGAGTTAAAACACAATGCAAAATGAAAACCACTTCCTTCTTTACTTCCTCCTTCAACATCCAACATTGAAAGAAGGTGTGTCTGAGTCATTTTAAATGAATCGATAATTCTAGTTTCTTCAATAATGATCATGAATTCATGATCACAACCTATTAACATGGAATTTGTTGTATAGTAAATAATATAGAAAAAACAATTGGACAAATTGGTTTATCATTTTGTCTGTAAAAAAAATAGACCTGACACCATCTAATTTTGAGTTCTGTACAACTTTGTCCCACACAAAAATGATAATAATAATAATAATAACTACTCTGTTAGGAATAGAGATCAGTTTTGGGATCAGCTATTTAAAAAAAAAAAAAAGTTCCTGGTTAATTTACTTCCAACGACTCAATCGCTGCAGCTCTACGTGCACCATACCAGCACAAAATAAACAACACTCAAAAGGTACAGTATGTGTATTTCTGTCAGATGGTCACCACAGCTCCCAGAAATAGCCTGAAACACACACACAACAAACTATAATGATATTAGTCAAATCCTCCACCAAATCCCGTATTTAGAGGGCTAAACCTCACTGCAGCACACCGTGACGAAGCTGTTGCCTTCGGCTAACATGCCATGATATCACGGGTTGACAGTTTGACGCTCATGAATTGTCTCTTCGCCGCTTCGCGGATAGTTAGCTGCTAACATCCAGTGGGGAAAGCGCTCACATTAGACTGCTATTAAAACTGAGCTCTCTAGCTTATACGTATGTTTGTATGCTCGGCTAATACTAAAACCTCCCTGCCATGAGCTGTCTTTAGCCTCAACGTGCTGTTATGGCAACATGACTTGACAGGCAACACGCTGTGCTAGCTTACAACTGACAAAGCTACATCATGCAACTGAAAAAAAAAAACAAAAAAAAAAACGGTTAAGTTACAGAAGTTAAACAGAAAAGACAACTGCTGCTACTCACGGGTCCGCTAACGAGGCGATAACCTGTCAGATAAACCCCCCGACTGAACCCGGGCGACGGGACACAGACTTTAAACGCACTCACGGAGGACAACAGACGACAGTTGTACTGAGTGTGAGTGTGCGTGCGCGACACTGATGCCCACTTCCCTGTTGAGGTGACAGCGCAGAATTGAGAGATTTTATTGGTTTAACACAAACTCACCAGCGCTCGCTCGAGTTCCCATGGCTGTCGTAGGCGGTGACGTCACATGTGAAGTGGGCGTGGCCCGCATTCTCCCGTCACCAGACGCCCTTTCTTCAGTAACTGTGATTTATTATTGTTTGATGGCACGAAAAGAGAAAACTGTGTCAAAAAAAAAAAAAAAAACTCAACCTCAAAATGCCCTGAATCCCAAGTGTAGATATTCTCGTTGCTTCATTTTGTCTGACCCACGTTCAAAAAAAAAAAAAAAAAAAATCCCCCAGATAACCCTAAATTTAAGTTATCACCCAAAAGTTTGTTCTTTTACATTGCCATTTTCCTGCAGTTTGTGTAAAAAGATTTCATGAAAACTGTACAGGGGGGATGCAGTTCGTTTTTTCCAACAGTTAGAATGAGAATGGGAACACAAAATATGGAGAAGGAAAAAATATACATTCAATTTTTTAAATTATTTATTAATTTATTCTTTTTAAAAAATACAAAATATAAATAAAATGTTTTTTTTTCCCTTCAACAATAAACATTTAAAAAAATAATATAGTCTTTGGACAACAATGGCACAGATGAATAAGCTATATCAGGCTATAGCCACACACACATTTTAGGTATTTGTTCTCGGATCAATTCATTGTTGGTTTAGGACTTTCATGGGATTGTTGACCACAAAAAAAAAAAAAAAAAAAAATGAAAACATAAAATATCATGAAACTTATCCCTTAATGAAATATTCACATACTCATACATTTAAAAGCAAGAGATGCAATGATTCCTTCTGGGGATACTGTCCAATGTAAGAGATGGGTATATTTATAGGGATAATAAACATAATCAGTCCTCACTTGTGCAAAATGCCTTTTAAAGTTCAGCCAAAGCTAAAATGAGGCTACAGCAGTCTCAGTTTGTCACATCAAGGGGGTGTTTTGTTCCTACAGTCAAAGAATTCCCTCTTTATGTTAAGATAGACAGTGTTTCCTTTCTGAGTCAAAAGATTTTTGTCCCAAATGGCCATTACATTATAAGATTATTTTTTTATTTAGTCTGCTGAAGCTTCATTTTGCTTTGGGTGGAGTTGCACTATAGGCAACACACATACATACACACAAAAATAAATTCAGACAAAGATCCAGTTTTGACTGCGTTTGGTAGAAGTGCATTTAGCCACAATCACTTTTCCTCCTGCCACTGTCAAACACTTGCCTGATGATGGATTTCTCAGTTGGTTTGTCTAAAAACAACAACAATGTAAACTGTATGAGATCTTCTAGCTTGATTAGGTCAGTTAGATTTTGATTTGGAGACTGTGAAACAAGCATGGAATGACAAGAATGTGGAAATGGCCATTTCTTTTCTATGTAATCAGAGACAGAGTAACCAGGGGTGGCTGCAGAAATGCATGCTGTACCTGTGTGAAGAGCCAAACTTGCTCAGGTGCTGCTGTGGGTACTTCCCCCTTTAACCCACACGGTTCAAGAGACACCAGAGATTTTCCAGGATGTGCATGTAAACACATCTCATTGTCAGGGCTGAGCTGTACCTCGTGCTGGGTGGTGTACTCAAAATACTACAAGTCACACAGACAAAGTTGTTAGGTTGGGTAAAAAGAATCTCATTCGTTAACTGTATCTTGATGGTGCCCAACCCTCCTGTTCCTCATTTCCTTTTTAGATTGTTTAACAGTGAGGAATATTTCATAATCCCAAAGAGCAGAGTATCTAGTACTTTTACAAGAAAAACATGAATGTTATTATTTGTGATAGAACACAATTTCTTTTCCCCTTTATTCCTTTGTTCCCTTTTCTCTTTAATCAGATTTGTGACCTTGGTTTGGGAACTGACCCAACACAACTTAATGTACCTGTATCCCACATGCATTGTAGCATTTGAGCATTTGAACATCCTGCCATTGCTTTTTTGTCCTGTCCACATTCAGGCAGCACTTCAGACCAATGTTTCCCAACTGCAGAAAAAAATACAGTAACTGAACATTTTTTCAGATGCCTTTGTTTGTTGCTTTTGCTTGTTTTGTTTTTTTCACCATAGTCTGCATATCCATCTAAAAAATATTGCATATTTCATTTTATTTCAAGGTTTCAATAATAATAAATAATAATCTAAATAATAAATAATATTTGGTAAGTAAACTGACAAACAAACTGAAGGTCAAAGTTGATATTCTATATAAACAGCATAACAGAGCTGTACCTTTTCCCAAGTGATAAATTCTTTCATATTTCAAACAGTGAGTGAGAGATGATCAACCAATGAGAGATAATCTAATGCTGATAAAGGAGCTCACTTGTCCATAGATGTCAGGGACATAGGCTTCAGGGTAAATGTTCTTCAGGTACCAATAGAAGCTCTTGCACTTTAATCTCTCCCTGAGTTTATGGCGTTGAGCAACATCTCCAAATAAATTCTGAAGGACAAATTAAAAAAAAAAAAAAAAAAAAACACATGGTAGGGCCTGCATTTCAAGATCATATACTGTATATGATGTGGCTAACATTCAAGGTTAGAAAGATACTGTGCCTTAGTGCTTACCTGTTCATAAATGAATCTAGCCATTCTGTCTGTGCGATAGAAGACCCACTTGTATTCATCCAGCCAGACCTCAGCCAGACGGACCAGGTTGCGTACTATTATAGCGCTGCCATTAGGGAAATCGTGAGGGCTCTCATTGCGGAAAATGTGCCCTACAACAGAGCAGGGAATAATCTCTAGTTGACCTCCACATTGCCAGACCTACAGTGGAGAGGCCACATAGCACAAAGTGAAAAGCGAATAACACTTTGTAAAGCATATATAGACAAGTGACAAATTAAAGGAAAACCCCCCTCACTGGGTGTTTTGATGATGAACATATGAGTCTAAAATCTGGTGTTCAAATGGGTTGAGATCTGGTGTCTGAGAAGGCCATAGCATATGAGTCATATCATGTCTGTACTCATGAAACTGCCCCCTATGCCCTGTGGATGGCAGCACTGTCATCCTATTTTCACTCATTTTTTAAAAATGTTCCTTGAATTTATCACCCATCTGTATAAATTGAAAAACCCTGAGCTTCTTACCCTGAAAGACATTTCCAAATTCTCAGCTCCCCAGAACTCCATCTGGTCATCATAAGTCCCAATATGCTCAAAGTATGATTTAGATACAGAGAAAAGGCCACCAGCAAAAGTAGGCGTTCTGTAAAATCAGACAATTCAGTCACTATCAATGACCTTAAAATATTAAATTTAAATGAGCAATTAGGGACTGTTATTTGCTCACATCAGTAGGCACAGCTAAGAACATAGCCAGGGCACTAGCACTTGTAAACTAGCACCTTTAAAGCTAGCTGTCTCCTTTTGTCTTGAGTTAAGATCAGTGGTTGTGTGCATTATCCTTAAGTCAGCCATTTTACCACAAGAATGGTATCTATCTTCTCATCTAACTCTAAACTAAACTAAACTATTATTGTGAATCACGTACTGTCTGTCAGATACTAAAATTTTAAACAAATTGAATCCAAAAAAGTTGTTTTCCATCAGCTAGTTCAAATGATCAGTCTTATTGTAAAATCTGAATACTGCAATAAAAGCACTTGATTCAGAGACTCTAGTATAATGTGTGTGTGTATAATTATGTACCTGATGGGATGTGTCTCATTCTTCCTACGGTTCATCTCTTCTGTAGGGACAGGCTCCCATCCAAACGTGAGCCTCCAGTCAAAAACCCCACGACTGTAATGCTGCAGTCCAGGAACTGGCTTATTGAACTTTAGATTGTCTTTGTCAATACTGGCAATTTTTGGGCTGACCACAGTAGTAGGCTGCTCTGCTATTCGAGCTAGAAGAGGCTCCAGCCATCCAGTGAAGCATTCACCTATATAGAAGCATGGATGTAAAAATAGTGAGCACAGTCAGTTTGAGGCTAGGAAGTTAGTTAAATGTGGAGACCCTAGGGCCCCTATTTTCTCTTGCTCCCTCTCCTTTTACCTCCACTAAATGCCTAACCTTTAGGAAAACATGCAATAATGCATCAACATTAACACACGTTGTGCAGTAGACACCTTCATTTTTGATGCTATACAACTTCTACAGTATTTGAGGAACATTCGCAGTGTCACACTATTCCTGCATGAAACTGGTAGGATTAGGTTAACATACAGTGGGAATCCAGGAAGGTGAGGACTTCTCCTTGTGCAGCTTTCGCCCCCAACAGTCTGGCTGTGACCAAGCCTTTCCTCTCTCTCTGTCGTAACACACGAACTATTTTCAAAGGTTTCACATATTCATTCAGGCGAGTCTTCAGGTGATCTAAAGACAAATGATTCAACAAGTACTTCTTGTGAAGGGCAAATCCAAACAATGGCAAAATCTGAATTTATTGTTATTGTGTTATTTTTATTGCGTTATCTACTGAGCTGCAACACACCTTTAGAGCAATGACTATTATTTAAAATATTCATACACAACAATAATACAATAATGATGGTTTAGATTCGATAAAGCTGCTTTAGAGTACACTTTATACTAAGAGCAAACTTTTTCAGATACATGTAATCATGTTATCCATTGTAAATATTGATTGTAAAGTAAGTTTTTATTTATATAACACCTAAATCACAACCAAAGTTATGAAAGAATAAGAAACTTTAAGGTGCAAAGATGAGTTTCAAGTTTGGACTTAAGGGCCTCAATGTAGTCAAAGAGTCTGGTGTCAGCAGGGAGATTGTTCCAGAGTAAGGGTGGCCGATAGGAAAAGGCTCTGCAGCCAGCAGACTTCTTTTTTACTCTGTGGACTGACAGGTGCCCTAAATCCTGGGAATGGAGAAAACCTAACTTTAAGTTCCAGTGAGTGGAAATATTATCTATAAGTTTAGCACTCAGAATAATGAATCCCACAAATTCACAGTAGACGTGAAATATAACTGAGTACTGTTACCCAAATATCATACTCAATTACACATTTTAGGGCAACTTAGATTCTCAGTCATCCAGGTCATGGTATCTCTTGACTCAATGGATATTGAGTTCTTTGCTTTAGTTATTAGGTATTGTAGGATAATATTGTGCACTTTATTCATTACATTATATGACAACTAAATATATGACAAATAAAATAATATGACAAATACCAGTTAGTTTCCAAACTAATATTTAGGCACATTGCTTCATCGTGGCCACTGACCAAATAAAATGCTATTGACTCATTATTGTTAACTGATATAAAAACTATTAACAAAATCTACAAATAAAACTCAAGGAGACATTTTCTGCTTTGAGTAATTTTACTTTTGATACATTTAGCAATGTCATTTCAGCCATTTTTATTTAAGCTAAGTAAAAGATACTTTTGAATACTTCCTCCACCACTGACATACAAACTATAAAATGTTATGGATGTTTTATTAATAATGATGTACGCAGTTTAGAAAAATGTATATATCACCTTATAGGGGGAGACAGTGGCATCTTGTTACACCTTTTGCTTTCACTTCAATTTCTTGGTCTCATAACATCACAGACATTCAATTTCCATATTAAATTGAATAATAATTTCTTGTGCCCAATTGTGTTATAAACGGTACACAATGAGCATTCGTGGCAAGTTGCCCCATCATGTTGTCACACAATGTTTGGCAAATTGTCACATTATATTTTTTGGCTGAAGAAACACCTCAACGCCTTGGATCCTTTAACCTTCACCTGCATTCAATTTTTGAACATAACTTAAAAAAGTAGAGCAGACTTTCCAAGCTCATTTTTGCAGTTAAATGTCTGACATATTTAGAAAGATGTTTACAATAAGATGGCTTCATCAGTGTCTGTATAGAAAAAATGGGAACAACCCATGCAGTTGATAAATGAATAAACAACATGCAAATGATAAATAATTAGTCTTCTGCATTGTTAGGTGGTGTGCTGCCATTGTCAGTCTTTGTTTTATAATTTCCAACCATTTTAACTTGCTCCCCCTTGTCTTTCTTCCTCCTTTATATTCTTCGCTCTCTTTGACAATTCCATATTTAATGAATATACAGGCCACACATCTATGTTTTGTGGCCACACTTTGGTTTAGGTGTCAAAATACACCTTTGCTCTTCCCCTATTGTGTGCAAATGTAATATTATGTTTTCACTTCAAGTTTTATTAAATAAATAGTGAAGTTAGGATATTTAACTTTTATGGTTGAAAAATATTTTTTAAAAGTTCCCAAGATGACAGTGACTTATGCCATATCAACAGCAAAACAACTTTGTGTGTGACATATGCAACTGTTGAACTACATTTTTAAATTTAGCACCCTTTGTTTGGAGATAAGATCATTGTGACAACTTGTGTTGTCACACAAGTTGTCTAAATGATCTGATCTGCCTAAAGATACATCACAAGGGCTCTTACCATCTGTGCTGGCATCATCTACCAGTAGGATCTCTGTGAGCAGGGCAGCAGGAGCAGTGTGTAAGACACTGTAAACAGTCCTGAGCAGAGTGGACCAGGCCTCATTATGAAACACTATGATCACACTGGTCTTGGGGAGACCAGGACAACGCAAAAACTTCTGTTCCAAGCAACTGTCAGGAGCAAACAGGTTTCAGTGTTTTACAAGGTGCATGTCATTTTCTCCCCAATGATATGATCCAGTAAAAGGAACAATAACCTATAGCCTATATACCTATATACCTAACCTATATACTCACTCTGTGTGACGGGTGTCTTTTCCCAGGTCACGGTGCAGGGAGATGTGATCACTGGCAAACTGGTTGAACTGGTTTTTATTAAACCCATACATTCTTTCTATGCGTTCCTCAAAAGTCATCTGGTGTAACATAAAGGCCTTCCCATTTGCACCTGGTGAACCAGGATCCTGAGGAGGCCGCTGCAGGTGAGGCTTGAGCTCTTCCTTGGTATAAAAGCCAGGAGGACAGATGGTGCCTGAGGGACCTGGGTGACCTGATCCTCCAAGGCTCACATTTGGCACAAACTGTCTTGATGGTATTGGAAACACTTTGTTGTAGTATGAAGGAAAAATAACGTAAGGTAAAAACAGAAAGCAGAGAACTGCACCCATTACTGGAACGGTGTATCCACGCCAATACATGGTGTGCACAAAGAGGGACGTCCAAAATAAAGCTGGTAAGAGATCACATAAAATACATAATTATAGAAAGCTTCGAAAATCTTTTAAAGATTCATAGTCCACCAGTCTTCTTTAATTGTTTGTTTGTCGTCTTTTTTACTGCCCCATATAACAGTTATGACATACATTACATTAGGCGCCATTTTGATCATTCTCTCATCATATTGGATAGACTTTGACATAATGGGCTCAGCTCCAACTCCCTTTAAAAGCCAGGAACGCTTGCACCTTGGCGCATTGTTATTATAAAGGCACAGAGTTTGATACAGAGTAAGACTCGAGTCGTGACGGACTGACCAGTGAGCCCAGTGGCATAGGCACAACGCTAGAAGCCGAGAAACCGGTTAAGCTTATTTTGTTATGGGAAGTGATAGATACGAATGCGCTGGGACATATCGAATCTATATGATGACTGTGAAACACAGAGAGGATTTAACAGTTAGTAAGAAAGGGCGCTTCTCTGCAGAGTCGCATTTATAAAGGACATCCAAGACTGGCTGCAACGTTGCAAAGCAAACTTTATGAGACAAAGAATGATCCAACCCTCTGTGGGTTGTATTGTAAGGCTGTTTCTAGCACGCTATGGTTGTGCGTAACAGGCAGAGCGCAGGCATGAGTATAAGCGCCTTTTTAAACCGCGCTCTAAAAAAACAACAACACAAAAAACAAAACATTAAATGACACTTACATAACACTTACACGAATAGTTAAGAACAGGTTCAACCCTGAAATCACTTTTTAGACTCTCATTGCCAACAATGCGGCTCTTGGACGCATCGCAGATCGTCCAAGAGCAAATGCTCAGTGTCACGCTGCCTCTCTTTCTTTCTTTCTTTCTTTTTTTTTTTAAAAAGGGTGAGTAAGATCAGATCACTCTATGTTTTTCATGTTTGATGATCAAAAGTAGGTAAACGGCCGCGGTCCTGCGCTTGACCACAGACCAATAGGTCCGTGTGCGCTCTGGTGCGTCGGTCTGGCGCTGGAGTTGCGCTTTGTAGGGGTGTAAATAGAGCTCGTAGTGCCCACAAGCGTAGATAATAAATATTCAAATTCAGAAAACTTTCCATGTTAACTAATTAGATTAGGCTACAGTAGTTTTAAAAACAACAATTACACACAATTACACAACACAATTTAATGCTTGTGCATTTTACAGCCAATATTCACGAGAATATTTGGAGCAAAAGGCTTCATAAACAATTCTTAAAGAAGAAAAAAAAAGAAAAAATATTAATTTATTAGACTTAGTTCTGAATTAATTCTGAGCTACAGAGATAAAAGGACAAACTTTTATTCTATTCTTTGTAATCTATTGAATCAGTACTTACTGTAAATGTGCTGTGGGACATGAACAGATTCCTCCACCTGCGTTGGTCTTTTATATAGGGCAGGGTTTATCCTTTACTTTTATGTATCGGCTTAGATGGTAATCGTCCCATCAAACAGGTCACCAAAGCTGTGACTGCTCAAACCGGTCTAATACTATTATTAAGTGTCTTGCTTGAGTTCTACGGTTGAACACACCACCACTGAAGACTGCAGGGACAACTCTTGGATGAAGTCAGTAGGTGTCACAATCACAAGAGTGAATAATCACAGAATACACCTCTACCTTTATCCCATCACTTTCTAATGACTCAGTCTTTCTAAGGGAGTTTTGAACATTAATTCATGCATTCAAGATGCCCCTTTATTTCCTAACATTAATAGCGGCATACTCCATGTCTTATTATTGGCTTTAATCGGATCTTTAACGTGTTAGTTATCAATGAAGCGTAGCCCACTGAATATAGCAATGTGCAAGATGTTCTTTTCAAGGCTAATATTCAAAATCTGGCCTCTGGATGCTACTTTTTACTTTTTTTTTTAGTTTTGTACTGGTTTTAATTTGCTGGGGATCATCCGGTTTATGGAGTCATAGGAGTGCCATAAAAAGGATAAAAAAAAAATCTGTAAAAGAAGAGGAAAATAAATGTGGAAATAGAATCAAGAATAAATAAAAATATGTGCAAATATTAACCATATTACTCCGAGAGCTTTATAGATGCTTATTGGCCATGGTGATAATTGCTCTTTAATTTGATGATAGTTAATCTTTAATTTGAAATTTATATTTAGGCTACAAGGTAATGCTTTTATTTTGTGAGAGGGCCCAACCGTCACCGAGTGGGCGGGGCCCGTTGTCGCGGTTACGTGTAAACAGGAAGTTGCCGTTTTATCGATATGGCCTTCTTCGGCTTAACACACCTGGGT
Source organism: Rachycentron canadum (assembly GCA_038496675.1). Classification (NCBI taxonomy): domain Eukaryota; kingdom Metazoa; phylum Chordata; class Actinopteri; order Carangiformes; family Rachycentridae; genus Rachycentron; species Rachycentron canadum. Next base: position 8,215,100 of record CM076651.1, read on the forward strand.
TATCAAAACCCAATAGGCGATAAACTGATAGTGAATCCTTCAGCAGCGTCTCATTCTCAGGGTAAGACGACAGACACACAGGTGCTAACAGGTGTCAACTCCTAATGTTTGATAATTCAACTAGCTCGTCGTTAACTGCTGGGCTGGAACATCTTTTACATCATGGATGGACTATGAGATGATGGAGCCCTGGGAGCTCACATGTTTTCCACGTTAATTTCCCCCTTTTTTCTAATGGTTTTGAGTCTCTGTAGTTTTTTTTTTTTTTTTTTTTTTTTTTTTTTGTGACTTTTGTTTTCATCACTACACAGACTCAAAAGGTCTGGGTCCCATTTGGTAATTTTAAGTCTTTTGTCCATGTGCATCCATGTGAGGTAATTTCTCTCTTGTTTAGGTTTTTCTTTAGGTTGTTTTGTGTCTCTTTGTTGTGGTTTTGTGTCTCTTTAATGCTGTTGTATTTCTCTCTTTCACTGGTTGTATTGAATCCGTTTGTTGTCTTGTTGTGTCTCTTCTTTGTTGTTTTCGTGTCTCTTTGACATTGTTCTATGTCTCGGTGGTTTTGTGTATCTTTGTGGATGTTTGACAGACTCTCCAACCAGAAATGTTAAGTCATTTCACTACTTGTGCCCCTGTGACTGCCTGTTGATCTGTCCATTTCTTCATGCTTTATGTGTGGAAGACATAATATTAATGTTTTACCTATAACAATCAATTAATTTGATCAAGTGGAGTCATTGAGATCAAGATTTCCTATGGGCTGCAATTATAGTCTATTTTCATCACTGATTAATCTGCCATTCATTTTCTCAATAAATTTGTTTTATTTAACTGGGAATCTCAAACCCAAAGATGTTCAGCGCACAATGACATGAGACAAAGAAAAACTGAAATATCCTCAGAATTAGAAACCTTTAAAATTACTGAAACAATCAATCTATCATCAAAATAGTTGCAGATTGATTTTCTATCTCAGTTGTTTCAGTTCTTCATCCCTGGTTAAAAAGAGAGCCACACAAATACCACATACTGTGTAAGGCCAGACAACACTAACATGAGAAAAGTCATAAAGGACATCAGTTAATAAAGCTTTCAACTGACCTGGGGTAATGAAGACCTTTGCAGTATCCTTATAATTTTTGTTACAATCCTACTGTACCTACTTAAATCTCTGCACTCATGGTAAAATACAATTACTCAAGTTTAACTTTAACTTGATCTCCTGTGTTTTGTAATAGCCACATATTCATTGATGTAATCAAAATAATCACTATACTGTAGTAACATACTTCTTTACAGATGGTGGAATTAACAAAGCAGAACCACCTCTATCACTTCAAGAACCACAGGGATCCCTCAGATGTGCAGACAAATGCAGTGTTTACCACCAGCCTCTTCTCCACAGTACTGACATACATCATGGGAGCCATGAGCGATACAAAGAAATGGTCAAACGGGTTCAAACACCCAGATGTAAGTAGACAAAGATGTTAACATAAGTTAGGAGTCTGATGAACAAATCACAGCTATATTCCTGACAAGCCAAATGCATTAAATGAGATTGGTCTCCTTTTTCCCCAGCTCCTAACCAACTGTACATAATGCCTGTGACAGACAGCCAGCAGTATGGATGGATGATATCTCAGACAGCACCATGGATGCAAATCAAACGGTTTCCCCGAAAAAACAGTGAGATGACCAAGTGGGTAACATTTACAAATTGGATTTTTTTTTTTTTTTTTTTTTTTAACATTATCATGGTCTGAGTGTAATGCATGTGCTGCTTTCACAGGTTTGTTAAAGAAATGTCAGTGACGAACCGGGAGTTCAGCCTTTTCTGATTGCCCTCGTCGTTTTTCTTCTTCTTCAAACACGTTTCTGAAATTAAACTGATAGCAGATCTAGTTTTGGAGATTTTTCAGGTATCATTATGTTGATTCTTACATTATTAATTAATGGGTGAAAATTAATTTTCACATTGAAGTAATTACGTGAACTGTGAGTACCTCTCTAGAACTGTACTTCTTGTCCTTTTTGTTAGTCTGGAGGTATGAATATTCACAAAAAGTCCTGTTGGGTACAAAAATCTCCAGCTTTATTGGGAGAAAAATAAAGACAGATTCATTGTCACCATGGAAAAAACTGGAGGGTTGAAAATAATTCAAATGGGCACATGCATATATTACAAACCAATCTGACATTAGACATAATCACCTTACAATCCCTCAGGGATCCAGATCTGAAGGTTCAAAGGCACTGCTGGAAAGATCTGCAGAAATATTGACGTTTTATTCTCCCTTACAGGAGATGATGATAACTACTTTATTTTAGAAAATACAGCCCTAATGAGTTTAGAAACACAAAGCATAACAATGTTTGGAGGTATTTCAATTTCCAAGCAGTGGGAATCAACTTTTCAGCAACATTTATGAAGGACATCAGCTGGATCATCATCATCCTGCAGGAACTCCTAGTTCTGAGTAAACTGTCAGCAGGTGACTTGACATGAGTGTGTCTACGCTGTTTTAGGACGTTGAGCTCATTAGGAGCACGTGGTTACCTGTACATGTAAGGTGCAACATTATGGGAAACTGACAGACCTTGACTGCTTTTCTGATTTAAATAGGAATGAAGTAGAACCAGTGACTCCACTAGAATCTATACTGACGGTTAATGCCACCATGAATCACATTCAGCAAAAAGGTCTGGAATGTACAGGACAGAAAGGACAAAGATTCTCCACTAGTTGAAAGGGAAACATTGTACTTCTTGCTGAATTATTTTTAACTGATTTATGTTACTCTATAAATAAAGATTATTAAGCTTTTATAAAATGTGATACTTTCTTAGAAATTCATCTTTTATTATTGCCTTGGCACCAGTGTTTTGTATGTACCAGACTCAAACATATAACCTTAACAATTTATACATTATTTTAAAGTTCTGAGTCTCTTGATTGTATCTATTTTTAACATTTTAGCATTTTTACTGCAACAACTGTTGACGCGGAAAAAAAACAAGTCGAACCTGTAGTTATCGCTAGACCTGCAAACATCTTATCTAGGTTAAAGCACTGAATGCAACTCAGAACTGAAGGTGCACTATTTACAGATGACTGATAAATTACTGATTTCCATCGGCTGTTACTTACCTTAACTTTCCTATTGGCATAATATCTGGCCCTGCAGCTCTGCTCTGACAAATGTTATTGACTTGGTCTAGTCTCAGGTGCTTTCCATTAGTGACCATATCCTTGTTCTGGCAGTCCATTGCTTCAAGTAGTGGCCCATCGTCATATCAATCCAGGTCGCATTCTTCACCAGCCTGTTAATATCACAGCAGAAATTGCAAGTGATGAATTGCAAGACATCTTTGTGTACTTGTGAACTGTGTAAGCCACAGGTATTACATATAGTGTTGCTTGAAAGTATGTGAACCCCTTGAGCAGTTTAGATGTTTCTGTTGTTTTACCATGTTTTAATTTTATTATCACTAGTTTGTATGTATGGATGAAATGTCAGATATGTTTATCAATTGCATGTACTTGTTTAGTGGGACTTGTTTAAGTAGCCCAAAAACTACACAAAACATGGAATTAGTGTATGTGCAAAAGTAAGGCAACCCCCAACTGCATTGGTTCAGTCAAGCAGGTGACTCAGGTGAAACACATTTGGATGTTAATTCATCATTTAAGCAGACCAATGAAATGAGACATCTTGGGAATGGGTTTGGCCTGAATTAATTAAAAGAGAGAGGAAACCAACCAAACCACTGTGTTCCCATACAAATCAACAATGCCGAGAGCAAAGGAGATATCCGAGGACATGAAGAAGAGGGGAGTGATAGCCCATCAGTCTGGGGAGGGCTATAAGACCATCTCCAAAAGATTCCAGCTTCATCCATCCACTGTAAGACAAATAGTGGAGGGCCTTCAACATGACAGCAACTCTGTCTCTCTGGACAGACGAGTCCAAAATAGAAATATTTGGTCACAATCAAAACCAACATGTTTGGAGAAAAGCCAACACTGCATATGAAGAAAAGAACCTCCTTCCAACAGTGAAGCATGGGGGTGGAAATGTGAAGGTCTGGGGCTGCTTTTCTGCTTCTGGACCTGGACGACTCCATATTATCCAAGGAACCATGAATTCTCCAGCATATCAACAAATTCTTGACCAGAATCTCCTGCCATCAGTCAGGGAGTTGAAGCTGGGACGAAAATGGATGCTGCAACAAGACAATGACCCAAAGCTTTCTAGCAAAACTACAAAGGAATGGCTTCAGAGAAAGAGGATTTGTACTCTGGATTGGCCCTGTCAAAGTCTGGACCTTAATCCAATTGAAATTGGCGAGACCTGAAGAAGTTGGTACATACCAGATGTCCCTCCAACCTCTCTCAACATGCTGAGTTCTGCAAGGAGGAGTGGGCAAAAATCCCCATAAGCAGCATAAGCAGATGCAAGAGACTGGTTAGTGGTTACAGAATACGTTTGGTTGAAGTAATGGCTGCAAGAGGAGGAGCCACAAGCTACTAATACAAGGGTTCACATACTTTTGCACATGTTAAATTCTCAGTATTTGTGAAATAAACCACCTTTATTGAATTTAATAATGAAAATCTTTTTGTGTGTGTCCATTATTTGGAAGGTGTGCTTTACAAATTGGGATTTGGATGTATGTGTAATAAGGTTATTTTAATGTTTTTTACAAAAACAGTGACCATGTCTGGAGGGTTCACAAACTTTCAAGCAGCACTGTATATGCTGTACAGTTAACAAGATTACAAAACATATGACTACACAAAACAGCCGCTTTTTTTTTTTTAATTTATTTTTTCTTCAAGGGGAAATGTTATTTTTCTCTTTGTCATAGTCCTCAACTCTTCTTGTCCTTCAACACTCCCCTCTCAACTCCAACTCAGGGAAAATACAAATAAAACAAAAACAAATACGGAAGGATTCATCAGGCCTGAGCAAAACACTGTTTCAGTAGTATGGGGACAACCATCCTGCCCTCTCCTGTTCCCCCAAAAACATCCCAAGAGTTAACAATCAACACAAGTCTATGGACAGCCAATAGAAATTGAATACATACAATGCACATTTTTATAAACTCGTGTCCATTCTATAAACTCTTTGCTTATATGAATCACTCTTCATTGGTCACAGTTCACTTGATAGTTGGTGATCTCCCTTACATTACTGTCCTCTGGTGCACCCACCATGCCCGAGGCCAAACATCATTGCACAGAAGGGACCAATAGCACAAGGCTGCGTGAGCTGGCTTTGGTACAAACATGATCAACTGTTGGTTGCCATTGTTGAGTGCGGCAGAAGAGCTAAGTCAGGGCTGATTCTCATAATTACAAAAGCTGAAGCTGGAGAAACCAACATTGTTGCAATGATGAGAATGTTTAGTGAAAATTATTCTCAACAAGCCCTTATCCCTTTCTCTCCAGCCAAACATCAGGAGTCCAGACAGGGCAAGCAGGCACAGTTCCTGTTCAGTGTTAATCTAGGATTTGTTTTATATTAACTTAAGGCAAACAAATTCAGCTATTAGTATTTTCACTTTTCGCTGAAATACTGGGTGGGGGAAAATGATAAAAGAAATATGTGTGTAGGCCTAACAATTCTGCCGGTCCTCTTCATATAGTGTTATACCAGAGATGTCATTTGTTACTACTTAGAAGTTTAATGTGTGGAAGGGAGAGGTCACCTTAACACTTGACTGAGATTTACAATACTGCAGTAGTGGCTTAAATAAAAAAAAAAAAGCACAGTGAATCATCTGTATATGTGTGTGTTTACTGCTATGCTTGTGTGAGCATACACCACACGGGTTCTGCTGCAAAGGCAGCTCATGGTTATTACTTACTATACATGATCATACCTATCGCCAGTTGAAATACTGTATTGTACATTAGGACTGAACAGCAGAATTCATTGGCTGCAGTTGATCAGTTGGTACCAGTGAGCTTGAGCTTTAAAACTGGCATTTTACAAGAAAGCGTGCTGGTCTTTGATCCTTATCATTGGAATGAAATCATCATAATAAGCATAATAATTAATCAGAATCATCATAATTATAACAACATTAAGAATATACAAATGATGGATACAGAAGTGATACAAAATACCCTACGTTAAAACAAACAAAAATGAAAACAAGATACCACAATCAGACATGCTTCAAAGCAGTTATGTTTGGCAAGAAAGCAGTTTTGTTGTATCATAAAAACCTCACAGTGAAAATAGTTATGCCCCTTCAGGATTACAAAGCACAGTATTCAGTCAAAATCAATATATATATTTTTTCCTTCATCTATTTCTTCTTCATAGAAGAATCAGGCTGTGTGGTACCACTGCGCTGAAATCCAAGGACTCACCCCTCCCCACCCCGATGGCTCTGGGACAACTCTCTGATCATTCATTCCATTTGCACCAAAAAATACTTCTGAAAGGAGTGACAACATACTGTTGTGGCTGAAACTAGTTGTACACTGGCTGCTCAAGCTCTGAGGAACCAGTCTGACATGAAATGATGATGATGTTTCTAATTCTAGGTGGAGCAATGTTTAATCCTCAGAGAAGAGACATAAAAATATAACTTTAATATATCACCTTTCAATAACACCCTTAGTAGTTTTGTCTAGAGGTTGAGGGCAATATCATAATTTAGAGTTAATGTGATCAGCTCTTTGCTGTCTGAATGACAGACAAAATAAATTATTTGTAAGTATTTTATGAAAATAATGAAGCAGCCTTTGCTGCCAGCAGTCGGGCAAAAAATATGAAGGGTTCAGGCCTCCTGCCTAAAAAACAGAGGCGGTGGTCATTGCTGACTTTAGCGAAAACATATCAAACATGTCTTGCCTTGCTTTTAGTAAATACTTTAGTCTTTGGTCAATATATTCCTCCTCAGTTTATACATATATCCATACACACACAAATATGCATGTACATACACACTTATAAACGTGTAATAAACTGGATATTTGTGCACGTATGTATTCACACTTTGTCATAAAGGACCTTTTGCACAAAACATCAAGTTTGAAATAAATAATTAATCCAGAAATAAAATATGAGTACCTGTTCATAATTCATGTGGGAAAAAAATTACAGAAAAAATTCAAACAAAACAAAACAAAATCACAAAGTAAAAATAAAAAGTAGCCTTATGTACAGCGTTAATCTTCTTTTGACACAGGCTAAAAGGCGTTGTTTTAAATAAACAGACTTTGCATCTTTCAAGAAGCCTGAGAGAGAGGCTAGACATGAGAAAAACACTTGTCCTTCAACATGTATGTGAGCCAAAATGGCTGTCAAACGAGAACATTTTCCTCTCATCCAAGAACACTTTCCTTTTAAAGTCTTATAAGTATTTTTTTTCTTCCTTGCTTGAGATTCAAGTGATGGCATCTCTAGTTTTTAACCATTCGCTCACACTGTGAGTCCTCGCTCAGTGGTGCTGTGTCCTTGCCGTGGAGATCATCCCAGCATCCGCTGCTGCCATGGCTGCTAACTGTTGGGTGGTCCATCATTCAGGAAGTAGGTTGTCATTTCCCCTTTACCTTTGACCTTAACAACCCCACGACACTCCAGCACGTACCCTTTGCTTACAAGCACCTGGTAGAGGTCTGTGGTCACCTGTGCAGAACAGGAGACGGCAGATTTACTGAAGGCTGGATACATTTTAAGTTTCTCGAAAAATGTATGAGGTTCACTTTTTTTTTTTTTTTTTAAATCAGATAAATGATTTTCATTGAGGAACAGGGTGGCTTGCTTTTGAGCACTAGCTTCATTTTACAGGACTTACATGTTGAAACTTTAAAATTGAGATATTTACAATGGGCCCAATGACTGACTCAAGTGAAAAGTGTGATTTTTCAGCTTGTGAAGGTGATGTTGGGTTGACCTGGCTGCTTGGCTGAATGTTATGAGTTTATGAGAGTGCTATTGTATTGGATTGGCTTTGATTGTACAGTTGTGCCTAATTAATTGTCCACTGCAACAATGTTTCTGCATTTTATTTACGTTGCAATCTTATGTTAATTCTGAATCATAATATTAACAAATCCCAAATCCCCAAAAAATATATTTGGGCTGAATCATAATAGTAGTAGTAGTTAGATAAAAACCTTACCTGTATGCGGTCAGGTACACCTGTGCTGTCCATACGACTGGCCACGTTGACTGTGTTTCCCCAAATATCATATTGAGGCTTTCGCGCCCCAATAACCCCTGCTACCACAGGTCCAATATTCAGACCTGGGAAACAAAGACGAAGACAAAAAAAAAAACATCACACTGCATCAACAAAAGCTGCCATGTTAGTACTCACCGCTGTTAATTTTGTTAAATTTCATTTTCCCCTACCTATCTTCATCTGGAAGTTGTTGAAAGAATGCTCATTGATGTATTTCATCTGTTCCCTCAGTCTCATGGCATAGTCAGCCAGCGCAGTAATGTGGGTACGGCCCTCTTTGTCGTAGGTAGAGTCATTGAGACCAGAGGCTGCCATGTAAGTGGAACCAATGGTCTTGATCTTTTCTAGCTGCCTGTACTTCTCTTCACTGATGATCTGAGACATGAAAAAAAGAAACCAGATTGTGATTACCTTGGTGGAATTTACAAATGATTAAATCTGCAGAGGAAAGGCTAGAGCTGCAGAATGACAACAATATGCCCAGCTTCAACAAATCAACTCAACAAGCTTTACCTCATCAAAGTCAGCGATTATCTCATTGAGCAGCCGGAGACACTCCACTCCCTCGTTGTTGGCCTCCAACTCCACATAGAACTCAGAGAAATTGCTGATGGAGGCGAACATGACAGCTACACACTCACAGGACTGGTAGTACAGCTCATCATTACGTCGCTCACGGGCCAAGAAGTGAGCGGCTACGTCTTTAGGCAGAATATTATGAAGGAGGCGACGATTGTAGGCTTGCAGTTCCTCCATCTCCTCCTTCTCCTCTGTGGCCTGGGAGCAGAAGGTTTTTTTATTAGGTACATAATCAGCTCTTGCAGCAGTGTGAAGAGATTTTGTTTGAAGTTAATATGGTCAGATGATGCACTTTTGTGGTATAGCAGTGCACGTACCTGTAATTTCCACAGGAAGTCGAGGCGTGCAGTAGATTCAACTTGCTGGGCGTGTAGGTACAGTGCCAGGACAAAAACTGTGAGGATGACTGGAGTCATGACCCTTAGGGACACTTTGGTCACAACAAATGGGCTGCAATGAGACAGATTCATGCTCAGACTAATGGAAAGCAGACTCTGTGAACTGGAAGAAGTACTCAGATCTTTTACTTTACTTATTAAGGTAGTAATACCAGTTTAGAAATACTCTGGTATAAGTAAAGAATATACATTTAAAATTGTACTTACATAATCATTAGTATGATTATGTAAGAAGGGCCTACTAGTTATGAGGAAGGGCCCATTTCAAACACGATGAACATTATATTATTGGATTAGAATTAGTAATGCATTAATATGTACACTCCTTTAATATTGTGGCTGATAAAGGTGAAGCAAGGTTCACCACTTCATAGTAGTTGATAGCTTATCAATTAAATCTTATCTTAATCTATAAATAAATATTATACACTCTGTCACTCTGTGAAATATAATGAGTACACTGCAGTGGAGTAGAAATGTAAAACAAACAATTTTTACAACTAAGTAACTTCAGTTATTACTTTCCATCAATGAATTTACTAAAGGTGTTGAAATGAAAAAAAGATTTTAAAAAAATCTTCAAATGTAACACTGAATATAATCTTACCACTGGTTTGTAGTTTCATTGAAACTGGACCTAAAAGTATAAACATGAAAACAATAGTTCTGATGAATACAAACAAAGCAAATACTCATTATAATATTATTTAATTGAAAGTGTTTCTTTTGAATTTAAATACAATTTTAAGATCTTACCATTGAGCACTAGTTTCATTTAAATCACTAGAAAGAAAAAAATATATAATTAAAACAAATACAAATAATTAAAGTCACACAGTATATGCGTTAATACACAATATATATTTAATATATGGCCATCCTGGACTGATACCTGAGACTCATACCAATACTTAACATTTCTTTTTATGCCAACCTTCAAAGAATATAAACACTAAGAAAGTTAAATATAGTTAAGGAAGATAACCCTAAAGTTTAAAAGTGTCAATAATTCACATCATGAATCATCATGGATCATGAATTTGAAGCCCACCTACAGAGAAACTTTATTTACCATCTGAAATTACACAGACAACATAAACTGGTCAACTGTTCTCCTCATCAGCATCCAACCTGTGGTACCTACATGGCATTGGAGGTGACAAAGAGGTCTGCGTTGTCAAATAGTGCTACTTGTGGCCACTCCACCAGTAGCAGAAAGGTGAGCTGGATGAGCAGCATGAGGGCCAGCTTCCCTATGCTGCTGATCTGCAGGAACACTGAGCAGGCCAGCAGCGTCAGCAGCACACTGTAGCTGAAATACTGGCACATGGAGGAGGCAGCAGCATCACAAAGAGGTATTATCAACAACAGATCTCAGAAAAACACAAATGCAAATGTGACATTTTCTTCTGAAAGTGGTTCAACCTGCTGCACAGGGGATACTGACGGTGAAATTGTTACATACAGTGAACTTACCTCTGGAAAGGGGCAGGAGGGGCCTTGGCTCGGACAGATCTCTAGACCCCCCTCAATAGACACATTCAAGCTGTGGATCAGACAGGGCGTCACCAGGGCTGCAGAGGTGTTCAGCTTCTCTGCAACGCATGCCGCCAAGCTTGTAGTGTCACAAGCAAACTGCAGTAAAACACACACACACACACACACGCACACACACACACATATGTAATTTTGAATGTTTTCAACATGTATGACTGGTATGCTGTAGGGATACACTGACTGTGTGTCAAATTAAGCTCACTGAATTTGTAAACATCTTTTTCATCATCCCCCTAAACAGAGATTTTGCTGCATCAATAGTGTGTATTTCTAGGTGTTTAAGTGTGAGGAGCTTATCCATCTTGTGCAGCAGGGTTCAGGGCAGTAGCAGAGCTACTGTCAGATAACCTACATTCATGTTGATTTTGCCAAACAACATTATGACAGTGCAGCAGCTTCAGAATGACTGCTGATGTTGTGTTTATCAGCCTGTAATTTAATCACTATCTGATACCCTTTCAGTACTCTGACAACAGAATATATAAATATGTAAATGACACCAACTATATCATGAATTTGGCTGCATTAAACACAGTATAAGTAACCAGAGAGAGCAGGAGGAGACTGAATTACACTGTAACTGGCCAGAGAAACTGGCTGTGTGTAGCAACAATGCTAAGAGGATAATTTCTTGTTGTCTCTCACTTTTTCTGTAATTTCAAACACCAATATAGCTGATGACATAGAACAGCTGTTGTCAGTAATCTTTATTTATACTGATGTCATTGGATCATGTCCTGACTACGAAATAATAATTTGGTGAGCTGGGCTGACTGTACCACTCCTCACCAGATGTTTACTGTGAGGAGGTTTTGTTGTTTGCCAAGTGAAAAGAATACGAAGAAGAGATTAAGGTGCTTTCATGTTGGACAGAACCCCTGACTACAACAACCAGGGAACACTAATGTGGATGCAGATTGTTTCACTAAAAAAACTGCACTTTAAAATTTAGACTGCTTAATGTAGATGAAGTCTATGTGTGTGCATAGCAGTTGCTTTGATCTTACCATATTAACAAAGGCAGATATGAAGACAAGAATAATGGTAAATACTCCAACAAGGGTGCTGTTGGTGCGAGACTGGACAATCTTCTTTGAAACAGTCTGCATTGCAGCTGGAAAGAGCTACAAGTGGAAGTACAACAAAGATAAATGATTTACAGACTAAGTATACAGGGAACCAAGGATTTGGCAATGTGTCTTGACAAGCTCTACTACCTTGATGCAAGAGTATATGGCACAGATGAAAAGGATGTTGGCGAGTATGAAGAAGATACTGATGTAGATTCCCAACATGACTGGTGTACTGCAAGAGAACACAGAAATGTGGTTATAATTATTTTTTCATGTTTTTATGTGTGTTTGATTTGGTTCATTTCAGGCGTGAAAAGGTGTAAAAACTGTCACTAAAACTGTTTCCAATCCAAACAAGGAACAACTTTTTTGTTTTCTTTTTTGGTGTGAAAGCAAAACAAACCAACCACAGGGATGTATTAAAGGTATGTGTTTTTAGCATCAAACAAACTGAAGAACAAGATCACTGTATTGCTCTCTACATTTGTACTATTTCATATTTTTTCATGCAGATCCACAGCAAGTCCAACTTTATGTAAGTTAATATAGGGTTATAACCCAATGAGCCATTAGACACATTTCAATGTAGCACTATGTGAATGTGCAAAGTACTCACTGTGGAAAGATGACGATCTGTATGAAGGATATGAAGCAGAATACTAGTAGAGTACAAGCAACATAGCCTCCAAAGCGATCGTCCACCTTTTTGGAATACTGCAACAGGAAAAAGAAGAAAACAGGTGTCAGGAATTAGCAGCATCCATGCCATCATAAATGTAGGAATTATACTGAAGTTGAAGAAGCACAGAAAATAATCAGGGGTCTTAATTTAGACCTTTTTCTCCAGGCTAGACGTCTGGAAGGTGAGTAGAAACTTCTTAACATGGTCTTTTCTTAGCTGGTCAATGCTGCGTGCGTCAATGGCTCGGCCAAGAAATTCATCCACTTCATCCTCTGGGTTCATGGCCTCCTGAACCCCACGGCTGGACATAGAGGTGAAGACACAGATCAGGCAGCAGATAAAGGTTAAAGCAGTTTTCCTTTACACATGTTCACTTATATGTAAGCATTAAGAGTTGGTACTCACTTGTCTTTACTGGACGTCTCATCAATCCCCTGAAGAAGAAAGCAAACAGACAAAGATAAAGTCTCTGCTTGGCTCTGTCATCATGTAGAAGTGTGTTGATGCTGAGTCTCACCATTTGTCTGAAGACTTTAGAGTCTTTGGTCCTGGAGAAGGTCCTATCAGGGACCCAGCGTGGCATCAGCCCCTCATTAGAGTTGGCTCTTGTCCGCTGCATCTTTGCCATCATCGCCTTCTCCTCCTTCTGCTCAGACGGAAGAATATAAAGGCTTGACCAACAGCGAAGGATAATAGAAATCACTTAATAGAACTCTTTGATTCGCTAATTCTTTACAGTTACAGTCATTCCCCTGTATTAGACTGTGTTCAGACCAGCTATACCTTGTGTGAAATAATACATCCCCCTAATTCATTTGAATGGGATATGAGGTGTGGGTGTCAACTCAGAGCCCTCCTTCCTCATAATATTATCAACCAGTGTGCAGTGTCTGAAAAACCTTTCCAACACTTAAAGTTCAGACTGTTTGTTCTGAACACCCTGAAAATTCATTTACTTAGTGGTAGACATACTGTATCTGTGAATTATTTTGGACCTATTTATAGGGTTCTTTTAGCCTCAATTGATTTTTCAGTTTTTCACATTTGTAAACCTCTTTGTTCTGAGCCGTGAGTGTTTTTGTGCACTGACCCGTTTCTGGCTGCAGCCAAGAACCAGGAAGGTCTCAATGCTGTTCTCCTTCAGATATGCATTCCTCTCACCTCCAAAACCTGGCTCCACCTCATAGTCTCCATTAAGATACTGCAGTGTGGCCTTAGTGATGTGGATCCGCCTACGGAGACAAACAGACCAAGATTATGAGATAAAATCTGTAAAATGTTTGTCCATGTTCGACTTTGGAAATGGGCATGTGACTTTTCTTTTTCCTTTTTGTTGTTGGTGTATGTAGAACAGAGGACCGACAGACTTTCTGAACATAATATGCTTCACACCATCTTCAGTGACTCTCACTGCCTCCAGAGATTATTCAGGGACACATAGAAGCTTCTTACATAATTAAAAATGTTTTATTTGAATTATATTAAACTTATTGTTGTTGTTGGTTTATGAATATGTTATTTCCCAAAGTTTTATATTAAACATCATCATCGCCGTAACAGTATAATTTATGGCTGAATCGATTAGTCCTTTAATGCATTAGTTCACCAACAGAAAAATAACTTCCAACTATTTAAATGGTTGGTTTATTTTGTTTGTTTTGTTTGTGCACATTCTGAGGTTCTGGCTTCTTAAAATCCAGTATTTGCTGCTTCCCTTTGTCAAACTGAATATTTTTTGGGTTTTGGACAAATAAAACAAGACATTTGAAGATGTCACTTATTTTTTGACATAGACAAAATGAGTAAATGACATAATACATAAAAAATAACCATCAGGCGTAATCGATAATGAAAATAATCATCAGTTGCAGCCCTTATACAGGTGGGTGTGAACCTTAGCTTATTTTTTTTTACCCTGCTTTGCCTCCTGCTTCCATGTGATTGGCCAGTGTGACATCATTTGACCACACATCAAACTGCCACTTCCTGAGTCCCAGCACGCCACAGTGCACACGCCCACTGTGAATGCCAACACGCATGTTAACGTTGACCCCTGTCACCTCACGCACCAACCTGTAAAAAAAATAAATAAATAAAACAAAACAAAAAAACAAAACACCCCAGAGGTTCAGTGTCTCCTCTTCAATAGGACTAAACTACAGTCAACAAATTAAACACACAAGCAAACATTATTTCTACTTACGAGATGGCCTCTATCATGTCCACACCCATCTCCACGCAGCAGTGGGCGTGGTCAGCCCGGGGTTCAGGCAGCCCAGACACACAATAATAACAATCACCCAAAATTTTTATACGTAGACAGTGGTTCTCCTGAGAAAGGCAAACACAGAGTAAGAGAGAGAAAAGGCAACACAAAGGGGAAGGAAAGAAAAAAAATAGATAATAAACATAGGGCAAGTGTCCAAAATGTAGATTACAAAAAAATATTCCTAAATAGTCAGGTATATAAACAGTTTCAGGATGTAAACACTGAAACAGGTTTTGTCCTCACTCTATTTTTTTATCAAGACCATGGATCTTGTCTCTCTTGACTTACACTAAAATTGATTTGACAATGGGTCTCTTCATGACTAATATCAATAATTACAGTGAGCAAGACCTGTTGCCAAGACACATGTCAAAAACTGTGACGCAACCCCTTAGGATTCAGCAGGTGACAGGAGATTGGTTTTTTTATTTTTATGCAGACTGTGGGGAGGGAGTGGCTCAGTGTTATAGGACATGTATTGTGAAATGTTTTTCTACCAGACTGTCAATATCACTATTAATGTGAGAGCCTTTATAATCTGGCCACACCCATCTCTCTCTCTCTCTCTCTCTCTCTCACCCATTCTGCAGCTGTATACCTGGCGGCATGACATGCGGTTTACACCTTAATGATTAGCAAATTAAGACTGGTTTTTGTTTTCTCATTGTGTTGCTTCCCTTTGAGCCTGGGTTGTAACATCAGCCTATTACCGCCTCTAAAACAATTTCACAAAATTTCAAACTCTTCCTTTGAGAAAACAAGACACAACATGTGTGATACAGACAGAGGAGAAAGGAGACTGGGGATCCTCACCGATGCCAGCTTGTCAAAACGGGCAAAGAGCTCATTGAGTGTCATGACCAGCTCCTGAGCTGTACACTGAGAGGCCAGACTGGTGAAACCCTCAATGTCTGCAAACAGAATACTGTAGAAAAGAAGAGGTGGAAAGACAGGTTGAGACAAAGAGAAACTAATAAAGCACTACTAATCTCTGAGTACAGCCCTGTTCAGACAGACAGATAGGCATGAGGAATTTCTTCCTTGTGATAATTGTATGGCATTTTAGCCACAGTTCAATTAGAACAAAAATAACAATAAATAAAGATTTATAAAGATTTTTATGTTATTTAGAAGTAATTATTATTTTTAAAGTAATTTGATTATTAGTACAGAAAAAAAAAACACAGTTTGTATCTCTGTTTGCACTATGTTACTATCAGAGCTGTTGACCTTGAGGGAGGTGGGAAGTTTGATCTTAAAGTCTTCTGAAGGAGATCTGTGGTACTGTAATATATGTGTGTGTGTGTGTATATATATATATATATATGTGTTAGGGGGAGAGGGACTGTGTGCAGTGTGTTTGCTCAGTGCTGTAATTGAATGTGTGCTGAAGCTCTCCATCTTTGGGGATTATCTTATCTTGGCTGGTGGTGATTAAGTATTCCCTCACTAATGTTAATTAGCCTCCACTCTGCCAAACCACTCTACCTGCTTCGGACTCAGTAAGCACGCTTTTGTGCATGTGTGTTTTTGTATGTGTGCAAAAATGGGCATGAATCCTTTTTTAAGAGGAATTAGGTAAAATGTTTGTTTTGGGTATAGATTTCCAGAATTGAGGTAATATATGCGGAGCATTTTTAGGTCACCTGACATGATATACTATACTTTGCAAACCACCCATTGCTTAATTTGTTCCCTTTCTGGTTTTGTCTTTTAACTTCCACTCACTATTGGAGGCTAAAGTACATACAGGAAAGTATATAAAGTCCACACAGGCTACTTTATATTTTATGTTTCTCAGTGTAGATCTGCTCAGTAATTAGTGAATATGAATCAATTAACAAATGTTTGCATTTCACTGCGTATAGTTTTCAGATGCACTGGGAATTTCTTAGTTTTGTACTTTAAACTATTTAACAAATAAAAGACACTATATTTACAAACATATTTCTACCTAATTTCCAGAGACCAGAACTGTAAAATAAAGTGTGACTTGTCTAGTTTCTTTGTATTTCTTTGAAAGTGTGATAAATACCACTGATTAACTTTTCTCACTAGCATTTCTTGGGAATATTCTTGCTATTAACAAACAAATATCAGCTAATTTAGCCTAATTACGAGGAAGGTTTCCAAGAAGAAACTATTGTAGCTGGAAAAATAAGATTAAGTTAATAAAGGATAAAGTCAAATGTTAACCTAATATTTTTTATATAGTAAAACAGATGCAGGTTATAACTCAGTTTTGACCTCATATGTAGTTATTGTTTTGTGTTTTCTAGGGCAGTGATATAGAAAACAAAGTAGTAGTCGAAATCTTGGGGGTACAACATGAAATGAGGCTAGGTGCCCTGACTGACCTGACATTGTCATGTTTCTGGATATAGATCTTATGAAACATCATGTCTTCCTTCTTGGCATTGATGTCAGCCTTCATCTCCATGGCAACATGCCTTGGCAACACTGACAGCAACAGACGTTCCTGAAAACCACACAAGAGGAAACATTCAAAATATTGTCTATATGAAGTCTGTGAAGTGTGTATCCTGGGCTTTGTGTTTTTCTTTTCACCTGCACCGGCTCTGACTTTAGACCCGTGGGAAGATTTCTACTGTCATCTCTCTGTGTGCATGTGTATGCTACAGGGAGCGATCAGGTCAAACATTAATGGCTGTTATTCACATGTAAATGACACTTTCTATGCAAGATGACTGACTGCAGATCACATACCAGCCATGAGGTGACCTGGCCACACCAAATACAGTTTCCTTGCTGGTGTAATTGTAAAATTTCTGTGTGCTGTTACTGCTTCTGTAGATATTGTTGCATGTTTGTTGCTGTAAAGTTGCCAGGCTAGCGAGCTATTTCAAGTCAGTTTACTTTGTGTCTTTTGGGTTTTCTTGAATAATGTGTTTTGCTGCCATGAAAGTTTAAATTATTACTAGTAAAAATGGGTTGAAAACATCTCCTGATATTTCTATATAATTGAGAAATTATTTGTCCAAAAATATCAATGAATGTCAGGATGAAGAGCTCAAACTGAAAACTGTCAGAATGAGGAATTAGCTGCACTCAAAAACTTAGATGGACAAGCTACACAAATATAGATGTAGAAACATTTTTCCAATATATATGTATAGTGCTCGGCAATACAGCCAATATTATCTTTTTTAAAATATTGATTGCTTGCGATGTACATTACACATTTACAAATGAGGAAAGACACATTCAACATGTTTTTTAGAGCTCAAAGATACACATATGGTCGTCTGGTGAGTAAAACTGAGTGAAAACGTTACATTGAAATCTCCACAGGGCACCTTTTCATTTGTATTTTCAGTTTAGGACTGAATCCTGAATACAACAAATAAAGACAGGGCTCTGAACTTACACTCTGCAACGAACAAGTCTGATATTTACAAATGGATAAGGCAACAGCAACAATGCTTCTGAATAAAAATCACAAAACCAGCAAGACCAGCATGTTCTTCTGTACACACTGGAAACTGGTAATAGTGTACAGTAAAGTACTTTATTATTTACAGAAGTAAAGTAAATACAATTGCATTTGCTATGGCCCTGGCGCCTATTAAAGACTAAGTACCCACTTCTGAAACATTTCCAAATGACTTTGTCTAATGTCCAACTCTCACTCCCATTTTTATGTTCCCACCAGTGTGTGTGTGTGTGTGTGTGTGTGTGTGTGTGTGTGTGTGTGTGTGTGTGTGTGTGACCTCTACACCTGTCAGCTATGTAAGATTATTGCTGTAGACTATCAGGGTTTATCATCATTATTGTGGGATGTTATTATATAATTATTAAGATCATGTATATTGCCCTCCTCTATATATACAATCAGACATGGCCCTACCTGTTGCTGATTCTCCCTCTGCAGGTGTAGTCTGGCCTGGATGTATCCTCTGGTCTCCTGGAAGGCTTGTCTCTGAGAAACCTCAGCAGGGTAGTGGGTACAGATTCCAATGATGTTGGTGCAGAGGAAGATCAGGACATTAGCACTCACCTGAAAAGGAGAGTGGAAGAAAAAAGGAGTTGTCGTGTTTAAGATGAGACGAAGGATTGAGGATGCTGCTAATTCTGTGAGATAACACAGAGTGTGACACTCATTAATATAAGTATAAGTGCTTTCTCAATACACTGTACAAGGGATTTATTTAGTTGGTTTCATGACTCAAAAGCGCAGAAAAATATACAAGACATTGTTTCCATCTAGGCTTGTTTCATTGAAATTGCTGTTTCATTGAAAGAAGCCTAGATGGGGTTTTATTCAGTGGGTTTAACCTTGAATTGTGGTAAAACTGTCCTCTGGTTGACTGGTTTCATTGACAGTGAGAGTCACAGTAATGCAGACAGAGATAGACAAAGATTGGCCGACAGCACTTTTCAAGTGCTTAACTTTACCAGAAAACCCCTATATAATAAATGAATAAATTAAAACATAAGCTTTTATTGCCTTGTTTGTTAAATTATGATACTGTTTAACTCTTCTGTTCCCTCTCTCTCTTAAGAGTCTTTATGTGCATTAGAATCACGGTGAAACTTAAGTTAGAGCAGCTTTATGTTCTGTACTGTGATATTTTTCTACATGACAATTAATGAGTGTCATTACAGTGTTTAGTTACACAAGGACTTAAATCAAATCAAATCAAATCCTGTGACCAAAACAGCGTAGTAAATGTGGTAGAGATGCGGCGCTGAAGTAGACTGTCAACCTCCACACAGACCCTCACCTGCAAATTTTGACCAGGAGGAGGAGGATAGGGGTTAAATATGCAATTCAGACTTCAGATATTCTCTGTTTACCTTATAGATTCAAATAAACACCATCAAGATCAAGATTCATTGTATTCTACATACAATTGCATCAAAAATCCTGGGCCAAATTTTCATAATGTGACCAATGCCATGATCCATGATACTGATACCTTTATAGAATATATAGCTAGAATAAACAAAACTCATACAATCATATTTACTTTGTCTAGTTATTCGTAAACAGAGAAATGAATCCATGCTTTCCCATTGTCATGGCTGGACAATTATAATTTTTTATATTCCTGCTTTAGCCAAAGAGCTCATCTTCCAACACAGACAAACCCCACACATTACTCCAGAGTCCAGTCATTGTCTGATCCTATCCTAAATCTGCATATTTGTGTCAAACACATACTACTTTAAATACACCTGTTTAATTTTGCTTTGTCATACACAAATCCTTGTGTGTGTGTGTGTGCGTATGTATATATATATATATATGTGTATATATATATATATATATATGTGTGTGTG
>CM076651.1:8240159-8256162 GCA_038496675.1 Rachycentron canadum
ATATATATATATATATATATATATATATATATTACATATACATATGTATGTGTGTACACATAATGATGCACAAGTTTTAAGTTCAGCAGTCAATATACCACACTGTCAGATATTGCTAAATCGGATTCTGACAATCTTAAAAACTGAAGTGCAAAACTGGATGTCACAGGGAAATGTCTGAAACGTTATAAAAGAAAGTCCTCTGGAGCTACTGTCTCCAAGTTGGATGAGCTGGATGAGCGTGAGGCTAATGGAATATTCAGAAACTTTATTTATCATTTTTTTCCTCCTTTATGATGGATTTAGCACACCAGCTATTTACTTTAGCAGGAAGTCTGTAGTCCTGACAGTGAGTCTATAAACATTGACTTTTAAGGCCATCAGGCCCATTTTTAGACTGTGAACAAGTTTAAAGAGGACAGAGCAATGTAGGAGAATGTGGACAAATGGAACATTCAACAGCATCCTACAAGATAAACACAAACCTAATGTATCAGGAGAAAAGTATTCAAAGCAGATATAATCCATAGTTTAAAAAATGGATCATATGGCTACCTGCATGTGAAAGAAGTCACTCATTGTGATGAATCCACAGGGTTCACCCAATTCTCCAGCACCGCTTGGCTTTATAGTGTCTTTTAGTTAATTGTTCTAGTTTTTCAGCCCCATCTGTAATGTTCACTCTCACAGCTCTCAGCATCACTTTTGCTCACAGATATGTAGCTGTTTTTAGCTTGAAAACCCCACTACACTCACAGATAAAGACGTTGGTAAAGCCCAAAAACAGAGCTTAACAGAACTTTTATTAGCTGGGGAGCCAATAACATGGCTCAAAACGAATGATCATTTAGTTCGACATTTAGTTAGCTTGACATGTAAATAAGCAACTGTTTGGCAACAGGATTGCCATATTAACTTAAAAGGTAAATGATATGTGACTGTTGTCCTTAACACTTGTTGCTGTTGCCCCCAAGTGGGGCATAAAGACAAACCAATCAACTAAAAACAAATGCTGCAGTGAAATAACAAAAATAATCATCTCCAAGACAGACAGTAGGATGTGACAAATTACCAGCATTAGAAGCCAATTTCATTTCAAACCACACAATCTTAATCAGACTGGCTAAGGTTTCCCTATATTGCACAGTCCCAGTCTCTTTTTTCTCAGTACAGCAGTAAAGGACCTGCTCCCTCCTTTAATCTCCCCATCCTGCTCTCTATCCCACTTAACAATACTCAGTCAACACCCAACACCGAGATGCTGATCACAGGAAGGTGAGTGTGCAAGTGTGTGAACACAGAGACCAAACCCCAAAAGGTCAGGGAAGATCCTAGCATTTTCCCCTGGCATCTGGTATTGCCACGGCACCACTTGATTTAGTAAGACCCTGTACAAGCTGGTGCAAAGTTGACAGATATAAACATTGATGTTTCAGGACATACAATGTGCATGCAAACACTGGGATGCTTCCTTCAGTGTAATTCAAACTTTAAATAATAAATCCCTTTTGTTACATCAAGAAAAATCAATCAATCAGATAAGATTTCCCACGATACAGACAATGAAGAGCTGTACACATGCTTTTGACCATTCACTCAGTTTAAAAGTTGTTGCAAAAAACATATTTTCTATAATGTGGATGCAGGTATTATGTTCACATTAATGTTCCTGTTAAATAACTAATTTTGAAGCCAGCAGTCATTATCCATGAAGGAGTGAGATGTGATGATGATGGTGATTTTATATATAACTCAATGTTGTTGAAGAGTCTCTTTCTCTCTTTTTCTTTCTCAGCCTTGTGAAAGGTTCTGCTTAGTGTTGGCCCGAGACTCACACCCACGGAGACTGTGAATTATCAGAGATGGCAGTGCAGCTTTCACTTAGCAACTATCACCCACATTCCACAGCCTCCCTCCAAAGACCTGTGGTCCACCCCCCAGGTTCATCAAGGGTGCAGTGTGGGGACCTGCCGAAAGGGTGAGGGGGTCCTTCAAGCTCATTACACTGACATTCCACAGTGAGAACATACTATATCCAAGACTTGTTTACAACTTACCATTACAGCTGCAAACAGCCATTGTTTTTAAAGCAGGGTGACAAAACCGAGCATTAACACCCTCCCAAAACACACTTATTTGTCCACATTAAAATAAATTAAAATGACCCGAAACCTTTTTAGATCTGCATTTCATGTTTCATTTAATGTCCCCTTTTTGCATTTTTTCCTGTGCAAGCATGTTTGAGTATCTTCATCCATATATAAATAACATAATTATTATCACTATTATGTTAATTCTCAAATGAATATATGATTCAGAATCAATTCCCAAATGACAAAAATCAATTCCTGTAATAACAATTCCTGGTTCACAGCATCAGGGCAGAGTACAATGCAAACATACTTGTAATAATATAGTGAGCAAGTTAGTCAGACATGCAAACAATTGCTAACAACACTGCAATGCTGTTTAATCTATTTGTTATATTTGTGCTTGTGTCTTTGGTTTTGTTGAAGCTAGAAATAAGACTATACCACCTCCAATACTCTTAATGCTGATTATAGTTCACTGCTTAGCTATTGTTATTTGGCTATGATTGGATTGGATTGGATTATTTGGCAGCAGTCATCAACCCATTAGTTGATAGACAGAAAAACAATCATCAACTATAATAATTTATTGACCATTTTCACTAATTTATAAAGAAAACTTGGATCTTTCTGTTTTCATCTTCTCACAAAACAAAACATCTGAACACATTATCTTTTCCAAAGGGAAGATTTTTCACAACTTTCTGATCTATTATTATATATATAATATTTATATTATAAACCAAACTAATCAATGAGCTAATCAACAGATAAATTGATAATACAAATAATCATTGATAATCAAACTGTCAATGAACTGAGTGCTTTCAGCACTGCTTAATTTCAAATATCTTAGAGCCGTCATAGACTACAGATGTCATAAATACAATGACAACAATATTTCATGATAGCATGAAGTAAATCATTAAGCCAGACAGTACTGTCCAGCAAACCTTGTGGAGAATAAGACACTGAATTTAAGACCTTTTCTCTAGAGTGAGCCATGACTGATGGGATATTGTTGTTGAAACTGGGCCAACATGAGTGCAAGCCAGAGCTCATTGGTCTTTGAGGAACATCTGGAACTCCTTAGAACATCTGTGTTAGATCAGGCTCTGTAAAACACACTCTAGCACCCAAAACACAATGATGGTGCTTTATTCGCAACAAAATACAAGAGTCTGTCCTGTAGGTTCGCCCTTATCTTTCCCTGGTGTTGGTTATTTATTTCCATATTCTTTCATTTATTTTCTCCTGCCTCCCAATGCCCCTGCTCACGCTCACTGTCACTTTTAGCCTTTGTTACAGTGTGTGTGTGAGTGAGTGTGTGTGTGTGTGTGTGTGAGTGTGTGCAGTGCCAGGCAGCTGCTGGGTTTGTGTACTCAGCCTGAGCCTCATGTCTACACACAGCTCACACTGCCCTTATCTGAAATGACCAGAACCACATCAACAGATAAAAAAGAGTCAAGCCCCGCCTGCTCACTCTGCTCCCTCACTCAGTCAGTTGGTCTATACAATACACTGTCTGTAGGTGAGAAGCGTTGGAAGTAGACATTAATGTCTTACCCCTAAAAAAATCTTTTAATCTGTAGAGAACACAGTAACCAGTCATTTCTGAAAATGAGATTTGGTAAATTTGTGATGAACAACAGGGTAGAGTTTTGTCCTGTCTCAGGAAATCATTTTCGAGGACATTTCCAGAACAACATCAATCAAGTTGTTTAAAGGTATTTTTAGTTTCTAAACGCTGTCATTATTATATTATCATTGTGTGTATTGTGTATATATACAAATATATATCCCTAACTGAGAGATCCTCCAGCAACAACATCTGAGACCTCTGTCAAGAAGAGTACGGCCCTAGGAACAGCTAAGAAACTCGTCATAGTGTCCCATCATATTTTCTTATATGCACTTACATGCAGGAATGAAATGTTGACTTGGGCACATATATAGATTCACTAAACATCCTTTTCTACCTAACAAGTCCCAGGGCAAAGTCCAACAGTAAATTCATATTTTGGACCATTGTGTATGAGCATCAGTTCACTTATTGTAAATCCAGAAATAATTTACAGCGTTAGATTTGTTCCAACAGCAAACATATCTAATAACGTGGAATCTACTAATTCAGTCAGATGCAATTTACTCTCAACTCCATTAGCTGAGGTCTGAAGAAAGTGGTGTTTTTTTTGTCTAAACTAACATGTGTATGCTACACATGATGACAAGAGATTAAAGAAAATTAGCAACTGATTTTATATATTATTGTGTGTGTGCTCCTTTAACAGCAGAGAATGGTGCAAATGTGTGGCAATTGTTCCTGTTCTTTAAAATGTAATTTATTCTGAAGGTTCTAGTCACAACATGTTTTATCACAACAAACATCTTTTTTAGGCTAAAACACACTGACACTTCAGTTCCTTTCCCCTGTCAGCACTGGTATTTCATTTGAGGGAGGAAACTACTTTTTTCTTAGAAACATAAAAATGTTAAGGGTGTCATCAGTCATAAAAGTATATCTGATGACACACGTTTTCCTATTAATAATTCTATTTTTCTGCGATTTTAGACACCTTTGAATGTTTTAGAAGCCGTGCACTGAAACACAAGACCCTACACATTACATAAATAATGTAAAGCCAGTTGTCCTGATCACACCGGCCTTATTCCTCAGTCATGTTTCTGTAGGCATGAAGAGGGGCATGCTGGGGGCCTTAACACTGAATAACTAAATAACTACACACACATTTCTATTGGCAACCAGGCAGGTGTGACTTCTGCGGGGAAAGTGTGACTATTGAAGAATTCTGGCATTGGGGTTGCAAAAGTGTTTTAAAGAACAAAAACTGCATAAAAGCACAGGATCTTGTGGAAATTAAAAAAAAACCTGCATAGCTTATAGGTGTCATCTGCTGTGGACTGGCAACGGGTTTATTGATAACTTGTGTGATTAAACCAAAAGCCTCTTAGATGAGTTATGTCAATATCAGAGGAATGTAAAAGAGTTGTAATTAGCAATAAAACCGATTAAGTCTGCCAGAAACTAAAAAGAAACTAATCTACATAACAGAAGCATACAGGGTTAATTATTCAACCAGACAAGCCTTCTTTAAAAAGTGTGAGGCCTAAAAACACAACCTGCACTGTTTCCACAGCACTCGGGCTGCAAACATGCACAGTCATAGCGAGCTGACCAGAGATAAGCTTCCCTGAACCAGACAACAGGCAAACAACATCCTGTGCATCCCTCCCTCACAACTCCCTGCCAACCTCCACTGATATGACCTCTCTTCTGTCATCACCATGTTTAATTAGGGACTGTCTCATTTCGTCACCAGGGGGGCAGGAAAACAAAGCACCAATCTATCCCAGCAGCCAAACAGCAGCGTGTCTAGAAAGCTTTTCAGATTCTGAGAAGGAGATGTAAATGACAAATATCAAATTTGACCTAAATTTTTTATTTTTTTTTCTTAAATCATTACTTGAAGCAACAGTTATCAAACTGTACACCAGCAGGCTGAACTGGGTCTCAGCTGCTTGAGTCGTAGTTGTTTCCATGGCAACCGCTGGACCAACTGAACACAGGCACTGAGTGAAACACTTAGCGATGCTGTTTCTTCCATCGTTCTCAGAACTGATGCTAAACTGATAACTCCTCTTCCAGTTCTGTCACTGGTCGAAGGATTGAAATGATTGGCGGTGGTTGTGTATATGGTAATCGGGCTGGGCGATAAAATGATGATGATTGAATTACTTTTTCCACAAAATTCACACAATAACGACGATAAATGGATAAGTGTAGAGTAATTTTCAGTAAATATATCTGTGTTTCTGAAACACACACACACACACGCACACACACACACACACACACACACAGGTTGCTGGAAATGTCAAAAATGTGCCAGTGTGAGGAGACAAGACAAAAAGATATATATGTGTATGGCTTTGAGAGGCCACACAACTATGAAATAGAAATGATTCAGATGAAAGCTGGATAAAAAGTGGAGCGATGAAAATGCAGTATAGTATCACTAGTTTATGATACTCCTATTTACAACCACAAACAAGTGAAATTGTTTACACAATGAAACAACTGTACTGAGGGATAATACTACAGTCACATGTATCAGTGCTTAAATCTTAAAACAGGAGCATCTGAGTAAAGCTGGTGTGTGTGTGTGTGTGTGTGTGTGTGTGTGTGTGCGTGCGCGCGTGTCCCATAAGTCAGCACCCATCCCAATCCAGAGCAAAGTGTATATGTGACAGGTATCCTCGTTAAAATGCTGCTGCTGCTTTAAACACACAAATTATTTATCGAGGAGGCTGTGGAAGGACTGCGTAGGGAGAATATCAGATTCTCGCCTCACTGCCTCCTCCTGTCCTTATACAGGGTGTCTTATTCTATAGCTGCTGCTTTGCACAGGTGATCACAGGCTGACACTTCCTCCACTGGGATGCTAGTCTCCCATCTCAAAGCATGCAAGGTTACTCCAGCACGAGGAGCTGCTGTGAAACTGTAAACAGCAGATACAGTTGATTCGGTGCAAGATTTGCTCTGATTAAACTACATTTATTCTCTGTATAACATCCTGGAAATTTAAAAGACAAATGAGTAAACAGCCATTTGGAAAGTTTGACGTGAGACCATCGTGGACTTGCGTATAAACTAAGCGCTTTACTACACAACCAGCACATTTTTATTTAAACTTAATTGCCTTATCTTATCTAATGAAAACAAAACACTTTAAACACTTAGTGAGAGCTTGACAAGGAGACTGGTGAAACATATTGGCTATCCCCTGACCCAGAGTCCACATGCCCTCTGTGCTGTTTAATGGGCTTTTAGAGGCTTAACCCACCATCTCTGCTGTGGCCAAAGATCAGAGATCCACCACCAAATGAATTAGGTTATGCTTCATTAACACACAATGGAAAAAGATAAAGAAATCGGTGCAGCATCTGTGAAAGTACATTAGCAGCCTCTACACCTGTGTGTGTGTTTCAGGATTTGTGAAAAAGGAGGCCCATGTGTATGCAGAGAAAAAGGGGATAGAGTGACCTGCCTGTTGCTCTGACGCAGGCTCTGATAAGACTGTTCCATGTGACGCAACAGTTAGCAGAAACGCCAAGGGCCGGATATTTTTAGGAACCAGTCTTTGACCTCTCACAGCACTTGTGTCAACAACATCCACACAACAATGCTAGCCATTGTCAGGGGCCATCAAGCAAATAATGCAGGGGTGAAGAATGAAGAAGTCTCAGCAATTCTAAAATTTCAGCATATCGGCAGTGATGGGCGTGCGTACAAAAATAAGTACAGCCCAACAGAGTGACATGTAAGACGTGCTCATCCAGACCTTTTTGGACCTTTTTTTCTAATTTAATCCTGGACAGCAGCATGTACAGTACATGCCAGTATTCACACTCAACAAACAAAGTGCAGTCTACAACATTCAAAAGAGACTATAAGAAAAGGCGTCAACCGTAACAAAGCATTAGTGTGAGTGAGTGTGTGTGTGTGTGTGTGTGTGTGTGTGTGTGTGTGTGTGTGTGTGTGTGTGTGTGTGTGTAGTGATGGGTGACTGGGTGGGACATGCACATGTGTACTGTACTGCTGTGGCTAATTGATTTCAGCTGAGGAGTCTGAGTAACAGCTCAGAGTCAAGCGCACATGTAAAAGGATGTCAGGACATTATAAACTATAATAGACGGGTGTTTTGAAAGCTTAAACAAGACATTTCAAACTAGTAGATACTGTAGTTTATGGTGCAAGCATGTACAGTACAACACTCACAGTGAAGCTAAGGACTTACACTTCTGCTGTATGCAGCTGTAAAAACACACATACCAACCAAGGCCAAGAGTAATACAGCTTAAGAAACAACCAGATGGACTGCATGTGTTTTTGAGAGGTTTGAAGAGATTAATGTCCATAAATTTCTAAGCACTCGCCACAAAAGTACTCCTCATATAGCACCCAGACACGATCAAGATGTCTGCGCGACCGAGCCTCAGCTGCTCTAACATGACAGATTCAGTGAATAAAGACAGACAACCCTGGACAGAATAAAGACACCCTAATGCTTATTTTCACAAACAACCGTACTGTAATCTCCTTCAAAAATCTGTAAAAAGATTTCTGTGATTGTATTATGACATATTTTGGGATGATGAACAGGATGATGATAATCTTATTATTAAAGGTGCTAAATTAAACTGTATTTGTACAGCTGTTCTGTTTTTAGCATGTTTTTTGTGGATGTCTTTTACTTGGTGTTTCCAATAAGACAAATGGCCTGTGAAGCAATCCTGTCCAGACTTTTACTTTGGTCTTTAATGTCTCTGATTTGGAACATTTGTTTTGTGTTTTGGATGATATGTTGCAGGTCTCTGAAAATATAATTTAGTGTTTTACTTTCAAAAGGGCAGCATGTGTGCAAAACGTTATATAACTAAGGTATGTATTTGATCCTTCCAATAGCTTCAAGATGATTTTGGTTTAATAGACAAGATAGAATTTGGTGATAGTTTGAGGTTTATTTTTCCAAAGGGAAACAAGCTATTATTTTATTTTTTTAAGATTATGACAAATACGCTGCATGGTAACAGTGAGCAGTTAAGAAAAACCTGGGAATTAGCTCTTAATGCATAAGGAAGAGGGCTGAAGAAGATCTATGGAAAAACCTTGTGGCTGATGCTGGGTGGTCAGTTAGAGATGCAGTGGGCAAATTTACACACAACCAATCAGTTAAATTTGATGACAGGTTCTGATGGAAGTGGTACTTTTCCTTATTTAATCTGGGGTTGTTCCTGCTTTCAGATGGGTTTACTGGGTGACAGATTTCTCCTACCAAAAGGTGAATTCCAACAAAAAACTCCCCCAAAATACAACATGGAATAACAATGGACGTCTCATCTATTGAAAGCTTAAATCCCAAGGACCACCAAATAATATGCAGCCTATTTAAAGAAAGAAATGTATGTTATAGTCTTATTTTGTTGATTTCACTTGCCTGACTTGCTGTAATATGTTGTCTTGTGTTGCATTATTATTATTTTTACTATTATTATTAGCATAAGGTATTCATAGGAGATACAGGTGTGGTCATTGATAACTGAGGTTAACAAAACTGAACAATCACTTCCTTTCCCTTTGCCAAAGGGAAGTGAACC
Organism: Rachycentron canadum; assembly: GCA_038496675.1. Taxonomy (NCBI): domain Eukaryota; kingdom Metazoa; phylum Chordata; class Actinopteri; order Carangiformes; family Rachycentridae; genus Rachycentron; species Rachycentron canadum. Next base: position 8,249,429 of record CM076651.1, read on the forward strand.
AGGAAAAAATGAAAAAGTTGTCAATATCTCTGAAGTATTCCAAAGGGGTTTGAGCCGACTTTAAAACTTGTAATTGAAGCCATCAATGTGTTTTGGTGACAATATCAACTCTGTGGGTTTGATCAGACTAATCAAAATAATTGGTGCACAGATGGATGTGACATCGTCTTCATACAGCTAAACCTCGCTCACTTAAAAACTGGTGAAAAAACAAAAGAAAATACAGAAAATCTCCCATGTGAAAGGACTTGAATGGATATAATTGAAACAGAAAACTGTTAGTAGAAAGAAATGAATTAAGAAAACTGGTTTAAGAGCCTCTAAGTGGTCTTTAATGCTGCTTTGTCACAGTTCTCCTGACCCACATGTAGCAACACTGACATTGACCCCTGACCTTTTGCCTTGTATTTCTCAGGCAGATTAAATTGGGTAAAGAGGTTTAGCAGCTTGAAGTACAGTCTACTGTGTATGAGCCTTGTATCTAGGTTATTTATGAGGTATGAGTTAGAAAGAAAAACACAAAATACAAATTTTGGGGAAAGGGGATTTGAAATCAGATTAAACTCACTCCTTGGGCTTTGGTCTGTCAGTTGGACAAAACAAGACATTTGAAGCAGTCATGTTGGGTAATGGGAATATCTTAAGGTTGTTTTTTGACAATTTATTCACAAAACCATTAATTAATTAAAAAAATAGCTGTTTTAAACACATATATCATTCAACAAGTATCAGCTTCTTATTTATTTTTTGAGAAATCAGTAGACTACAGAATTGAGTTTCTGAGACTCAATTCAACTGTCAACCCAGTTGACAGTCACCTCTCAGCTGCACAGATTCCTTCACACCTGATTAAACCTGTAGTGCCACCAAGCCACAATGGAAAGGGGATGTGCATTTATATAATTCTTCACACACAACTTTATCACTAGCTAAACCCGATCAGGTTAATGAATTATTGGAGAAAGAGGAAATACATGTGCTCAAGTGTGAAGTGGTGATTGATGACACTGTATTACTGTGTCACTAAGTGCAAAGGCAAACTCTGGAATAAACAGCTTTTCTGGGCTACAGCTATCTCATGACATTCATTCACGTAACAATGGCAAACAACGTGGGAGCCTGTGATGGATTGTACTCTGGTATATCATGCGTGACGTTACTGGTTTCCCACGAATCCCTACACAGCCTTGCACTTCACTAATTAATTAATGATAAACAATCACAAGGTTATGAGGAATCCAGCTAACACGTGAAAGGATATTTTGCTGAATGCTTATAGCAATGGCAGACATTAGAGTGACAATAAGCAAACCACTAAGTCCTATATCCCTCTATTGTTTTCATGACATGGTCTTCCCATTATAACTTTTCCCCAAGGAGACACACAGTTGTAAAATGGCTATGGCAATACAGAAAGCAAGCAGCCACCATACTGTGCCCCCCCCATCCCCTACTTGGTCTCACCCTCATCACCCCACCCTTGGAGAAAAGTACAAAGCGTCCCTTGTGTGAGAGCACAGAGACCTGAGTGATACTGCTTTATATCATGGTATTCTCCCACTGTCACACAACAGGACACACACACACACACACACACACACACACACACACACACACACACACACAGCCGTCCGGTCGGAGCAGTTCATTCAGCCCACTGACCTTCAGCGAGCCTACAGAAACACACTCTACAGCAAGATCCATAAGTAAATGTAAATACGCATATACAACATGGTGACAAAACACAGTGGAGCTGCTGGGGAACATATACATAGTATCAGCTGTTCAGTTCACACGGTATCACCTCATCGTAAATATCATGCCCAACTAGACATTTTAAAGTGCAGCCAGACATCATGGAACATCATGATGCGCAAGTTTCACCATATTACAGTGCAAAAAAACATTTTACAGTTTCCTGATGTAATGGGGATTTTGAAAGAAAAGATGAAAAATGCTTGTTACAGGTGAATAAAGCCCAACATAAAGATGTCAAATGTATGTAAGTGGACACACAACTAGACAGTGTCTATCAAGATTTGGCAATTAAGTTTCTGTTTCTGCTCTACATGTTTTAACCCCATTGCAACAATCATCACACTTGAGTGAGTTCAAAAATTATGAATAGGATACCATTTGTTGATAGATGTACATTACATTAAGGTAAAAATGTGTCATATGTATAAGTTCTTTCATGGAATATCTTCAAATAACGTGAAATGAAAAGCTTAAACCAAGTTGAAGCACAGTTAAATTACAACATGTATGTGAAAGGTGTCTCCTCTAGTGACAAACCCCCAGTGAATTATCACCACTTAGACATTTGTTTTTTTTGCGGCACACAACATTATTCATCAACCCCATTTCCAGCAGCAGCAGCAGAAGGCAGCTGTTTTCAGCTGTACCATCCAGCATCAGACAGGCAGCAACTAGGTGGTGAACATTTAGCAGCTGAAAGCTAGTTATCTGGTGGCCAGATACATGATCATGTTGCTCCTGGATTTGGAAATAGGCAGCAGTTTGCTAAAATATGAACCAATTGATTTAAGTGCTAATTTGTCAATATTGTATTTAATACTTGTTGCACTACAAACTGGCCAAAAGTCTATAAATCCAGTTTTAAAATCTAGTTTATACATTGAACATGAATTTATCTCATGGACATAATAGAGAGATTAACTTGTTTTCTTTTATATTCTCTATGGTGCATATACATAAGTGTTGGGGAAAAGTAGCACTCAACAGTCCACAACCTGGCTTTTGAATAAGACACGACTATCAGCCAGACAATTTAAGTCTCTATTAGCACTGCATCTTCTTACCCTGATGAAGACATGCTTTTACTCAAAACATTAGTTGGTCTGTCTGCTCCAGACCTCGTTACCTCCTTCAAAATGAAGTTTTGATTTGACAAATGCTTGGTTCTACAACATATACAGACCCATCAATGGTCTGTGAGTTTTGAGTGTGGGAATATAACACGATCAGTCGATACTGAACTTCATTGATTAAATCAAGTACACTAACTGAGATAGGACAACAGAAAGTATAAACAAAAGTAGAACTGCCAGAACAGTTTCTGTCTGTTCACCATCAGTGTTAATTCAGGTCTGCCATGACAAACAAAGAGTCAAACATTTAAATGTCAAGCCTCACTCACCTGTTTCCAGAGGAACTTGTCCTCTTGGTTGATCTGCCAGGTGGTGACCACGTGTATGATAGACAGCACTGCTCCACTCAGCACCGCTGCTCTCATCCTCACAGGCAGCAGAGTGTAGATGATGTAGATGAAAAACACAGACCACCAGATGCCCTCTGAAGCACTCCTGGGTGCCACCATGAGCACCCCGAACACCTGTACTGACACCAAGACTCCGATCACCAGGTAACTGACCATCCACATGTAGTCCTGGTGGAAGCCATTGCGGTTGCAAACAACCATGAGAGCCATGAAAAGCGCCATCGCCACCGAGAGTGCTGACGAATAGGCCACGTGAGGGGCGGCGTGGACACAGTGGAAGGTCAGCATGATGCCGCACACGATCACAAGCACCCCCATGAGCATGGTCAGGGAGCTCTGGTTTAGCCTAAAGAAGTAACGCTGGTACAGGCGCTCCAGTTTGCGGGACTGGAATTTTTTCGACTGGAACACCCGCACCACCCTGAGCCAGCAGTCCGCAGCCGTCACCACCCCTGCTGCGCCGTTGGGACCCTCATCGCCCATGTCCCCGCTTCCTCCATTACATCCCCCTTTCCTTCCCTTCAGATCCCCGTCCTCAAAGCCCAAGTCCACCGATTTGAGCCCCACCCCTTCCCCAGGAGCTCCTCCCCTTTTACCATAGTGGTCCTCCTGCCATCCACAACGGACACCGAAGTTGCCCCCACCTCCCATGGCCCCAGCCACCCCTCCTCGGTGGTGCTGATGGAGGGGGGCTCCAGAGGGGGGTTCCATAGCATCTGGGTCCCGCAGACAGCTCATGTAACGCGGGTTGCAGAGTGATGAGCCTCCCTTCCGTTTGGACTTCTTGCCATTGCGCTCTCCCCACGCAGTCTTGCGGTCGTCCACTCTGGCAACTAGGAAACCACTGAACCAGGACATTCTGCATGAGTAGACAAGGGACCAGTCAGTACAGGAGCAAGATAAAGACAGATAACTATTGATATTATTGTATGTGGGAGGACCCAACACCATTTCTTCCTCTATCCGCCTGTGGGAGTTGTTCATTTACCTGTTGGGGTTCTGGTGCATGTCCCAGCCCTTTCCCTTGCAGCCGGTTCACTCATTTATCCCAGTGGGTGAATTTTTTGAAGATGTGAGGAGAGATTTGCAGAGGCCACACTGCAGGACGGCAGGGTGGGAGTGCCTGGATGGAGTCAAAAGCGCACCAGTAGCTTCGCAAAGCACCTGATGTTTGTGCCAGAGCTGGTGACCAGAGACCAAGGCTAGTGAGAAGACCAGTCTCTGCTGCTAGGTCTACCTCCACGACTGCTGCTGTGTCTAGAGGAGAAGAAAAAAAAAAGCAGACACACACACACAGTTGATTGTAAATGAAAAACAGGGAAAACTGATGCACAAATAGATCTGTGATAGTTCTCATGGCAATAAATGGAATGAATTTTGATCAGATGAGAGTCGTCAAATCATGATAATAATGTGCATGTCTTGTGCTGTCTGTCGATGATGCTAATTCTCCTATTAATGAACAAGCCTGTCTCACAGTTAGCCCTTTAAATCACTTGTTAGACCAGAGAGCCACTTCATCCCAAATCTGATAGGAAATAAAACGCATCAAGTTTTCTGCTAAATGCACATAAATCTCATTTCCTGGATAACCAGACACACTTGAGATTTTGTCTCATGTATGAAAACGGAGACACAATCAGCAGAGAAGAACAAGCTACTTCCATATCTGTGGAGGAGAGGGGAGGGAGTGGAGGATAAGACCCAAAATAGCTTGTAGGTCTGGGTTTTTTAAGGTGAACCAGAACTTGCTCACTTTGACCCCCTTTCACACCCTCTAGTCTAAACACACAATTGCATTTTGGTGTCAGTTGGGCTGAAGATACAAGAAGGACCCTATCTACTGTAGCTCTGTTTATTATCACAATCAATGATAAAAGATGAGCAATAAATACAGATAAATGCCGCTGGACAACAGGATACTGTCAAGACAAATATCAAGACAGAAGTGGTATATACTGCATGACAGGGTCTGTGGCCCTGGCATCATTAGATTAAACCAACATTTGTTTAGACATTACTAAGAAATCAAACTGCCAATACTTCCCCTTTAGCATGATTTACCACATATGTCCTAGATGCATGTCTTTGAATGTAATTGCTGCATGAAATTCATATGTAAAGATAAGACATAAAATATCATCTGTGGTTGATATCAATGTTTGTACATTTTATCATAATTTTGAGTTAAGCTTTCCTTACAAACCTCTGTCTGCCACAACAGATAATGTAGATTGTTTAAATACGAGGTGTTTGCCTCAGCTCAGTTTTGGTGGTGTACATTTAAATTTGTTATCTTCACATCTGATATAATGTTTTTCCACATACAGAATGGATGTGTTTTGTTTATCACTTGCTGTTGCGTGTAGTGTAAGTGGCATCTTCAAGCTCATGTGGGCTGGGCAAATATACTCATTAACTCAAACATCAGTGTGGAGCCACCACAGTGTATCAGGGCCGATTCTGTCCTCATCAGGCAAATTTGGTATGGGCCTGAGTGCTGTGACAAAACTTTTTGCTGCTGTCTGCAGCATTCATTTTGTCATTTTAGTGCCTTTGTGTTCCCTTACAAGAGGATGATTAAGTCCAGGCAGAGGGAGTACAGATACAGGGAATACAAATTTTTAATTTTGGTGTTGGTTTGAGAATCAGTATTAGGAGAAAAAAAGTCAGACAGGTGCATTTATATTAGGAGGCTACACTGTAGTTATTGTCCTGACATTAAATATCTAAAATATTCCCATTATGGTCTCTGGGAACTAAAAGTGGGCTTTTCTGGGATATTCAGTTGAGGGTTAATGCTGTCCTGGTCACTTTGTATAGTATTTATATCTGCTGTGACATCACTATAACATCCCTACAGCACTGTTATAATAGCAGATATAATAATAGTGTGGTAGAGTAATCGTTCATTGTAAGTGCTGTTCATTTTTGTCCTGATTCAGTAACATAACGTCCACATATGCCTCAGCAACTGCCACCAGCTGATCCTACCAGGCCTCAAGACGCCCTGAGCTCCACACTGTGCAGAGACACACGTAAACGCAACGCAGCCGCCGCCGCTGCAGCCGCTTCTGCTGCAGCCGCCGCCTCGACCGGCATTTTCCCCGGAGAGCCACGCTGAGTTGTTGAAGCAGAAGTAGCTGTTTCCTCGCTATATCTTGACCGCATGCATGCGCCTTCCCCGGAACATATCCGTCCAAGCTGTATCCCTCCTCCCAGCTGGCAGCGGATCGACAAGACTCAAGGAGAACCCCCCCCACCACCACCACCACCACCACCACACACACCTCCCCTCTCCTCTCCTCCCCTCTCCTCTCCTCTCCTCCCACCTCCCGGCTGCGTCCCTCACTCCTCTGCACAAGGTCGACCAGCTTGTACCCGTTTGCAAACGTCGCGGTGTTGCCAGCCGCTTTGGTGCGTGTTTGCATGGTGCTTGGCTTTGCTCCCCCCTCCCTTCCTACCCCCCCCCCCCCCCTGTCTCTTATACACA
>CM076651.1:8268607-8301012 GCA_038496675.1 Rachycentron canadum
AGGGGGGGGGGTAATGGCCAGTTAATGTCTTTTCCTACTTGTTGTTGAAACTGAGGCGTCGCGTTTTGGGAGCGAGCTACTTTTTCTATTTCATTAAAAAATGTTTTTCTCCCTTAATTTCTTAATCCCACCGCCTTCACTGAAATTGCAGATTGATCTCCGTCGGTGAATAAAAACCCAGTGGGTGCGATTAAAGTGGCTATTATGCCTTTAGGACACACAGAGTCAGATTAAAACCTCAGATCTTGATACATTTGTTGTTTGCATCAGGCCTTTTGTGCAGTCAGTATTGATGTTTCATTATTCATTTCTAATGCATTTCCTGCAACACTGAACCCACACTAATGTAGGGAAACCAACACACACTACTAATCTCATGGGACTTGTATGCTGCTTTTTATTGGCGTATAGGTACATGACTCCAACTCACCTGTAGCCTGAATGTACAGGGCCCGGCAGCTCTCACTGCAACAACCAAGCTTTCTTGTTACTGTGCGGTGTTACAGGAGGCCTGAGGAAAACTGTCTCCTGCGTTACACTGACCAGTATGTGCAGCTAGACAGATTTAATCCGGAGATATTTGTGATTTTGGCAAAGTTACAGCTGCTCTTTTACAGGCATTGTCCCAAAATTTAGGCTTTTATTTTGTCAGAATTATGAAGGAACATCAGCATAGACCAGGTAGATTGATGCCATCTATCTATCTATCTATCTATCTATCTATCTATCTATCTATCTATCTATCTATCTATCTATCTATCTATCTATCTATCTATCTATCTGCCTATCTATCTGCCTATCTATCTGCCTATCTATCTGCCTATCTTTCTGCCAGATAGATAGATAGATAGATAGATAGATAGATAGATAGATAGATGTTTTCTGTGTGGTAATTACATGGACCAGTCAATCAGTGCATCACTGATGTGTTTCTCTTTCATCACAGCTCCCCAGGAAGTTGCCTAAACGGAAGAGTCGCTTCAAACGCTCAGATGGCAGCACGTCCTCTGACACAACATCCAGCTTCATCAAACGGCAGGTAAAAAGCTCTAATTTTCCTTCTTTTTTTTTTGCTTATTTCACCATGCACTATTTTATGTTTTGGCACAGTCACAGGCAGGTTATCTCACTGATTTGTATTAGGAAAAAAATACCGGCCACCTTGTGCTGTAAGGGCTGAATGAAGCTATAGTGGTTTGAAGTTAAATCAGAAGAGGTGTCTCTGCATTATTCTGTTGGCATCATTACAGCAGCTGTAGTTTTTTCTATCCAGGCTCCTCTTTTGGGCTCAAAAAATACATTTGCAGTTCTGTATTTATTCTCCTTTGATCCAGTTCATGAGTGTTTCTGCTCTGCAGCTTCATCTCCTCAGTTGCAGTTGTTGTTTTGCACAGTAGATGGCAGCAAAATGCTTGGGGGTGGAGGTGCATTACATCAAAATCCCAACACAGCCCAGTTTTTTTAATTAATGTTTTTAGGTCATGCACGTGCAGAGGACTCATTTGGAGATGTTGTGTTATTTAAGACTATCTGTGCGACTGGAAAAAAAGGGAAGAAGAGATTCCCCTCATGCTGTCACTGCGTGGCTGATATGAATCATACCCTCTCATCTAAATCAGCTCATCTGATGGTCTATAGTGTTGTTTCTGAAGATGCATTTGATTTCTTTTTCGGTGTCGGTGTAAAAGCAGAGGTGGTTTCAGAGAGTCCAGTGGAGGGGAAAACTTGATCCCTGTAGAAATCAGGTTGTGAGGAGCTAAGAAGTTTCACCAAGCTCATCCCAAACCACTAGATCCCAAAGGTTTGTGAGCCTCGATACATCAAAGAGGGAAAGTCAGGAGTTAGAATGGATTTAGTTACTCGCTCTTAAAAGAAGTCTCTTGAACTGATGACAACAACTAGAAAGTCTTGCTGGCTTTCACACCTTGTAAAGCATATAGTATCCATTTTAGCCTGATTTAACATATGTGAGTATTTGCAGCTTTTCTTTGTCATGAACGATCGTAAACTGAATACCTTTGATTTGCAGACAGTGGTGGAAGAATAATCTTGTCATCACCACAGTGTAGAAATACTCAAATAAAAGTAACACATTTAGAGATTTACCTAAGTAAACATTCATAAGTATTAGTATCAAAATATACTTTATATTCAATAAGTGGAAATACTCTATATGTAGAAAATGTCAGAATAATGAATAATACATTATTGGATCACAGTTACTAATGTGCATATCACTTCAGTGTTGCAGGTGGTAAATTACTTTATATACCGCTAGCTTCTAAATAAATAAAGTGCTAAATAAAATAGGCTATAACCATACATTGCATTCATTCATTACATTTGCATTATTTGTATTAATCTGCAAAGCAACTACTAAGTATAGTTATCAATTAAAGTACAATACAGACATAAATGAGTGTACAGCATGTGCGCAATACAACTGCAATGCTTTTATTTTGAAAGCGACTATTTTTTAAATTTACGTTTGTGCGAGGGCATTTAGCATCACTGTAATGTGTCAGCGAACAGAGTTTACTAGAGATGTGAGTAAGGCGTTAGCTCTCTAGTATTAATTGCCCACGCCTGGTCTAACAGAATCAACAATTTAAAGATGTTTCCATACACTTTAGGTAACTGTGATGGTTATCTATCTCTTCTTTGGAGATTAAATAAATCAATATCAGAGAAAGTAATCAGCAGATGAAAAGAATTGTTAGTTCATGTGTTTAAATCAACTTTGTCCAAAGGATAAGAAATAACTCCTATTTTTATTTCACCTCATTCCAGTTTTACTTACTCTGGTATAACCAGCTTATCATGGTTATTGTTAGCTGCTGTTGGTAAACATGAGACGGACACGGTACGACTGAGTAATAGAATCTGACAGATACAGGGTAAAAATATATCAGCCAATATAATTTTTTTTAAATTTAGACATACAACATAAAAAATTTTTTTTTTAAAGGACTTGTTTCATTTAATAATTCACATCAGCTTCGACTGTCATTTACTTGTCTCAGTGCACACACATTTATTTCTAGTGTTTTTCTGCCGGTTTTATAATCAGTCTAATATAAACAGCTCTTGCCAGTGGTTTGCCAACTGTAACGATACTGATAGGAAAGTCAGATATATTTATCACTACATTATTATATATATACATTTTTGTTTGAAAAACTACTTGAATGACAAATCAAGTTTTTTTTTGATTGACTATGTGTTGCAGCTTTAGTCAAAATGTAGCTGAAAATTAAGCAGTTGAAACAAATTAAAATTCACCTTTAAGGACAATATGCATGATATTCCTTTCATCACTGGAATGAGTCTTTGCCTGACACCCGCAAACATGAAATTCAAACCACCATGAAAAATACCTCCGTCTCATGCAGAGCACCAGTAATGTGTGGAGCAGTATGAGAGGCGGTAAAGAGAAGGGGGAAAAAAAGGGCTGAGCAGACATCTTCTTCATGAGGGGACATTAGTTATCCTGATCGGGGGGCTTAATGACAATCTCCAGATTCCCTGAGAATATTGCACGGCTTAAAATATTCATGATGCTCATTTTGACGGCCTTGGGCAACGTGATGTGTGGGTTCACTGTTCACACTAGCACGTTTAGTTTCATTTCAATCATTACCTTCTCTCTGTACGCACAACAGGCATCTCCCTCCCCCCATAGGTGATATGACAAAGTGTTTCATGCAGAAGGAGTAAATTTTACAAACAGAGCAGATAGTTTCTTGTCTGTGATAGGGGTGGGGTGTCTATGGAGGAGCAGTGGAGTATGACTCATTTCTGCAGCAGGATACAATAAGCAGTACGCTGCCATAAGTCTGGATGTATGTGTTATATGTAGGACATGAGGCTTTGGAACAGGAGAAGAAATCTCAAGCTGAATGTGTGCAATTATAACAGCAGTTTCCTCTCTGTTTCTTCTCTACCTGTGCATATTGAATTGGACTTGAATGGAAGAATGTGATGTAAATTTAGAAAGGTAGTGTGATCAAGTGACACAAAGGCTGCATTGGTGGTTGTTGTTGTTTGTGCGTGTGTGAGTGTGTTGTGATGGAACGAGGAGGGGTGAGAACAGAAAAGAAGGTGTTGCTGGTGTCTACTCCAGTGCAGGTCGTCCCTGGTTAGGGGATGGGACACAGTACAGTTTGTCTGCATTTTACAGCATGTAGTATATAGAGAGGGAGGGTCTGGCAGCAGCAGCATCACCACATAAACTGAGTAAGTACAAATGACTCCCAACACAGCCTGCTTCTCCTTCTACCTGTCTGAAACTCCTCTCCTCCTGTCTCGCTTTGTTCCATCTTATCGATGCTGCTCCTTTGTCTTATCCTGTCACCTCACCTCCCCAACAATGCTTTTGTTTCTCATTCCTTCACCCGTCCTTCTTGACTGGCATCATCCTGTGTGCACTCTTTACACTTCCCTTACGAGTCTTGTGATTGATCAATTTGACACACAGTGTGCCCAATCTTGACTTTGATATTGTAGTAACCACACTGTTTGTGAGTGATTTATTGCATTGTGTATGAGAGCTCTGTGCATGTGTAACTTGCTGACACTGAATTATGACTGCACAGTTAATCGAACACTTTTTGAAATTGGATATGTGGCAACTGGATTTCCAAATCACTGGAGCTTGCAGTTTTTTTGTTTTTTTTTTCTCGGAGGGAAAGGTTTTTCAGCCTCCTGAATAATATATTCTGCTGTTGTGCAGAATCTCTTTTCTGCACATAAAACCAGAGAAATTAGATTTTCCATCAGCATGCACACCCAGCATTTTACTTTACTTCATTTCAAAGAAACATAGTGTGTTTTTTATTTATGTATTTACATATGGATCATGTATTCTGAACACCAAGTATTTTTAAAGCATATAGATGTAGTTTTTTGAGTCATGTTTTCCCTGTTGTTCAGGTACTCATTGTTTTTTATCTCACTGGTGGCATGGCTTGAGGTATGGCAATGTTGGTTGGTTGATCCACTGCTTTGGTGCATCATGAATGTCATTGGATAGACTGCCATGTAATTTTGTACAGATGGTCTCCAAAGAATGAATTTTATTAATTCATTCATTTGAATTTTTTTCTGTAACTATGTCTATTAGACACCATCAGCTGGTCATTCTTTCAATTTGTCCACTACTTTATGACCAAAAAACCCCAACAGAACTGCAGAACTAATGGCATTCCCACCAGACTGTGCTAATTAGCAAATATGAGAATGTTAAACTAAACTCAGACGATGAATATGATAAATATTAAACGTGCATGTTTGCATCCACAGCATGCATACATTTAACTCAAAGCACAGCTGTGGCAAAAGGGGCCAGTGTGCTTACATAGAACTGCTTGTCAGATGGTTGAACATCTTCAGACATCTGCTTTTGAAACCAACAATCTGCCCTTTAAGCAATCTTTACACAGGGTGAGAACAGTGGTGTAGAAACAAGAAAGTAAACAGGACTTGACCTTTTTCAAGCTCTGTTTTTATTTTTGCCTGGACTGCAACAATGAGGCCAGCCCCATAATCTGGAATGTCCCTGACTGACTGACTGAATTTCTGGTGCAATAATGTTTTTTGGGGCATTAGATTAGATCACTTTATCTTCAAACAAGAGTGGGTATAAACCTGGTATATAGTTTGACTGTATATGGATGTCAACCAGGGGCTTAGGGCTACTCCTAGTTGTGGGCAGTCTATTGAGCTGCTCAGCAGCTGCAGGGAAGTGGAGGAGTGCTTCCTATACACTGAGTCTCGCCTCCACTATGGCAAATAAATTTCTTCCACACATGTATTATTATTATTACTATAGGAGGCAGAAGAATAAGTAAACATAAAACACACCACTAAAGACACACTAGGACAGAGGGAGGGAGACAGAGAAGTCATTGGTTAAGAGCTGAGGTAGATCTAGGCAAAATTATTGTGGGTTCCAGACAGAGGCTGTGTGCTATGTGACAAAAAGAAATTCTATCACTTCTAACTTCCTCTCTGAGCGATCATATTATATGTAAATGTAGCTGAAATAAGTTTTTTGGTCATTTTGTTAAACAACATCATGGTTCTAAAATTATGATTTGATCATAGGTGGTACAGCCCTATACTAAGTTTTGACTTTGTCATGTTTACACAAGTATTTTACTTTTCATGTGTCTAAACAAGTGCAATACCATGGATATCTTCCGGTAGAGACAGAGTCTGAAAATGTGTACCATTATCCCCATATTTTAACAATTACAGCATCTGCACCTCTCTGTAACACCCAGCTTTTCACTACAAGGTTACATTACATCCATTCAAAACTGCTACAAACATGGCTGACTGATAAATTTTTTCCTTTCTCATTATCACATTCACATTATTGTCCAATACCAAGCACTGATCCAATTCCACTGCAGGTACTTTGCAATGCAACTTATTGCCAAATTGCTGACATTCTGCTAATGGTTGGCATTGACACTATTAACCAGTGGATTCTTCTTTGCCTCTCTAAACTAGTAGGAAAAAAACGTGCTGCGCAGTCACTGACAACTAACGTTTCAGAATTGAGAAGAACTGATTTCTGTTTCCGAGGGCCATTCAACTCTGTCTTTACAAATGTAACCCTCCTGTATTAAAGGATCATATTTAAAAAAAAAATAAAATCTTGATTTTTATTATGGTTTACAAATATTACTGATATACTATAACTTATCTTAAAGCTACTTTAATGAAAAAAAATGTTACATTTTCTATATTACCAATGGAGCAATTGAATGTACAGTGAAACGAGTCACTTGTACTGAAGAGCCCACATAGATTTAATGCTGGACATAGAGTCCAGCATTAAATCTATGTGGGCTCTTCAGTTTGCACTCAGTACTATGGGCTATTCTACCATCGTTCAAGTCATTGTTTTGTATTCCTTTCCCATAACATTATTGTTCTGATTCACTCTCACCGCTCTCATTGTGTTGTTTCAAGCAGTAGCTGGCAGCTGCTGGTGGTGAAAAAGCTCTGATAAACAGACTTTGAGCTATCTGCCCACAACCAAACAGCAAACACACAGCACACAGTTAGTGACTATCTGGTGAACATAGTGGTTCATTGTGAAGTGAAGATTGAACTTCTTGAATTAATGAAGATTTAATTATATCAAGAAACAACAACAGTTTTATTTGTTGTCTAGTGTTATTCTGTGTGATAAAAGACCTGCAGTTGACAGTGGAAGATTCCAATCTTGAATTTAGATTTTCACTCTTGATGTTTTGCTAATATTTCAATCAATGATTGTTAATTTAAAGTTGCTTTTTGGCATTCTCTCCTATGGCTAACTGATTAATTAATCTAAAATTTAATCTTTGCCTGTCTAACCAAAGGAAATTTGAACACATCTGAATGTAAATTATTAAACCACAACAATGCAGGAGTAAAATCATGGTAAAATTAGTGTAGAAATCCCCTGCTGTTCCTTCCCTAGACTGTAGGATGACTTGGCCCTCTTGAGGACTCGACTTGCTGGATGACACACTTCCCCATCGGCTCCTCCCTGTGGAGTTGAGGCCATCAGTGTTGCAGTGTGTGAAGAATAATCACAGAAGCAGAATAGGAAAGAACAGAGTTAAATTTAGCCCCTAGACACGGACATTAGCAGTAAAAAAGAAACTAGACATCCTCAGACCAGACTATAAAGATGTGCTGAGATTGTTACACTCTGCACTGCAGAACTAGCAAAATATGCTATTTTCTGGCGGTCTGTTTTTTTAAGGATCTGACAGGTAGCCAGGACAGAGTGTGTGCAGCAGAGGTCCACAGCCTCATGTCCAAACATTAATAATGAACAACAATCACAGCCCAGGCAGCTCTGTGTTCTAACATCATTAAACAGCTCTCTGACATAACGCCTTTCCCCTGCGCCCACCACCATATTTATTCCACTTTTATGTCTGTGTGTGTTTGAGCATGTTCCCAGTGAAGACAGAGCAGTGAGAAAATTCAGATTCATGTCTTTATCAGGCTCTAGCGCCGTCCTCCTAATCAGCCAGGTATGCAACACTCTCTGCTGTCTTTGTGTCTGTCTCTCGTGGTCTGTGGTCATGGTCCTTTTCACCCCCCTCCCTCCCCCCCACCCCCCCACCTTGCTCTTTCCCCTCTTTTCCTGTATCTATGATGAGGATAGATAACTGGGTCTTGCTCGACTCATTCGTAGCATTTTATTACGTTCTAATCTCATCTTCCCCTTGAGATAGCCTTGCTTTATCTCGTCATATAAATCGGTTATACCTCTGTCGTCTCTCCAACCATCCATCAATCACTCTCCATCCTTGTAAACATCCTTCTCTTTTCAGGATACCTTGTCAATGATATTCACCCCCATTCTCTCTCTCTCTATCTATCTTTTCTGTTCTTCCTCACCCTCCTTTTCTCCCTCCATGCTGCTCTGGCACTGGTGCAGTGTTGCCTTGCAGAGCTGCTAAAAATCAGATCTAGTTATCTAACATAGGCACACACACAAAAAAAGAAACAAGAGCTGTTCGCTTGCCTCTTCTCTGGGACTTGAAGTGGTACTGTAGATAAAGATTTATTTTGGATTTTACGTATGCATTCTGAAGTGCAGAGAAAGCAAAGGTGGTGGTTGTTTTTCATCTCTGGGCACTTTTTTTTTGTATTTTAAGCCTGAATTTCATTTTGTTGTGCTGCTGCTAATTGGTCCTCCAGAGGATCCGTTTGTATACGTTGGCAAGATGGATGACCAGGACTAAGTCACTGCACTCTGGTAGAGAGGGAAACCAATGTGACTGTATTATATGCTGTTTTCTAGTTTGTTAATATCTTGGCTTTATTTGCAAGAATCTACTTAATCATCTTGGTGTGTGTTACTGTAACTATGAATAGTGCAATTTTTTTCTTGTCCTCTCTTGAGCATTTTATTGTCTTGTTTCATTTGTCACCTCTTTTATTCTTTTTATTTGTTTTGTCTCCTGTTTCGCTCTCTCTCTTGCCTGACTTTACTGCAGCAGTTCTTTTTACTGACAGATTCAGCAGCAAGTTCCTTCAACAAAGACAAAATTAGGAGAACACACACATGCAAACACGTACACACACAGTATCCAAATTGCATCTAGAACACAGCTTCACTTTCTTCTACATTTTATGTTTTTCTTTGTGGAATCAGCACCATGGTTTCTGCTTGAATGATCATAACATACAGTATAATAGAGCTGCAACTGCATCAGTTATTTTCAATATTGATTAAACCCTCAACCTTAATTGACTGATTATTTGCTTTGGCTAGAAGATGTCCATAATAATTTTCAATGGTTTATCGTGTCATTTTCAAATTTCTTGTTTTTTCCCGCCAACAGTTCAAAACCTACAGATAGTCAGTCAGACAGTCAAAACTTCAGATCTGAGAAGCTGCAACTTGTGAATTCTTGATATTTAGCTTTTTATTCAATTGACTAATTTATTACTCGGCTTTATAGTGTGTGTGTGTGTGTGTGTGTGTGTGTATGCCCATGATAGATAGCATGGGCATCTGAGAAAATAATCACATAAGTGTTCTTACAGGTTCTAAGGGCCATAGCAGCAGCACCTATCAAGTCATTTTCACCATTTTACTTTGTGTAAAATGCCTCTGTCTTTGTTTGCCTTATCTGTCGCCCTCAACATAATGTGCTAGCCATCCCCGGGATGTGTCCTTAAAGCGCTTACAATGAAAAATAATAGCCCACATATATTTTGCTAATGAGGAGATGTCCTTGGAGAATAAACAGGGGAAGAAAGGATGTATATGTGCTTCACTGTGGGGGATGATGGAATGGATTGGGGCCAAGCAGGAGAGAAGAGGAAGCAGTTGCCTCCTTTGTGCTATATTTGGTCTACCAGAAGATGGCTGGTGTGGGAGAGCACCGCATTGTGTTGTAGATACACACAGGCTCACACATGAATGTGTTCATGGATGCAGACATGTATTTTGGATGCACACTTGCACATAACTGGACTGCAGAAGGGAAAACAGATGAAAGGAGAAGTATAAACTGAAACAGGCATATCTATGTATCTAACCTTAGAGTAATATGTCAAGCAAGTAATGAAATTATCAATTCATATATCACAAATAATAATCCAACCACATCCACCTTCGGCTCTCTCCTGACAGGGGTCAGCTGATTCATACACCAGTAGACCGTCGGATTCAGACCTGTCAGCAGAGGAGGACCGCGAGGCGTATCGGCGTGAAGCCGAACGCCAGGCACAGCTGCAGCTCGACAGAGCTAAGGTAGGTCATACACTGATTCATACTGCTACATAAGGTAGTGTTTCAACAGTTGTATTAGTTAAAATTTGTGTAGGCGAAGTCAAGAGCCACGTGTTCATCTACTGCTCCAGGAGAACTTTTGTATACTATACAGTGATGTGAAAAATAGCTAAACACATTTACTCAAGTCGTGTCCTTTTTTAAATACGGCTTTGAGATACATTTACTTTATAAGTACTTTCACTTTCTGCTACATTATAGTTCTATTCCACTACAATATATTATCAAATATGGTTTTTAGTACACTACAAACAAGAGCAAAACATAAATAATAAATAAGTTAGAATACTTATATACAATATACATTATTCTAAAACAGCACATTCTACGTAATGACTTTTAGTATATTTTGATGTTAATACTACTTTCACTTGAGTAAATTTTGGAATGCACGGTTTTACAGTATTTCCACACTGCAATACTGGTACTGTTTCTTAAGGAAAAGTTTTTTTTTCTTGATCCAAAAAAAAAAAAAAAAAAGAAAACCCTTTGAGAGTGATTAAAAAACAAAGGACACCTCAGGAGGGTTTCCTGTTCCAGGATGTGAAGATATGCAGTGGTCGTTGTGTACAGAATCAGACAGCACAGTCGATATACAGAATGGACAACCAGGACAACAAACTTATAGTTTGTTAACATTAATCAAGAATAAGAACAAGTCATGACTATAAAGCATAGTCCAAAATCTAAACAAAGTCAAGTCCATGTCTTTACTTTGTTTTTGGAGCACAAAACAAGCCATCATGAAAGTAGAAACAGCAGCTAACAAGCTGGCTAACTAGACAGACAGCTGGCGTTAGACGTTGCTGACTGAATTTGTTACCATGTTGACTGCATCAAGGGCTCATCCCTTGATCCCAGTCAGATGATTTCAAGTTCTCAACACTAGTTCAAAGAACGTTTGTGCTAACTTCAACATAAGTAGCTTGAAATGTTGAACAGGAGTGTGTTGTTTCTATATTTTGAGCCCCATATTGGTGTCTATTCTTTGTTGACCACACAATTTCCCTTCAGTTTGAGTTATTTTATTGGCTGCTGTTTGAGTAAATCAAAAGTATGCATCTAAGGCCAAGTGAAGTCAAAGTAAACTGATTCATCACTCCACTCCAAACTCTGGTGTCATATATGTTTGTACTGGGGTTTCTATCACTGATCACTTTTTTTGTTCTTATTTATTGTTGCCACAGTCCAAACCTGTAGCATTTGCAGTAAAGACAAATGTGAGTTACTGTGGAGCTCTGGATGAGGACTGTCCTGTCCAAGGAGCTGCAGTCAATTTTGATGCCAAAGACTTTCTGCACATCAAAGAAGTGAGTGATTCTCTGTTGTTTATGAGGACAACCACCTCCTTTACATAAAAACAAAGCAGACACATGTGACACTGTGCTGTTGTTGCACTGAACTTAACAGAAGTACAATAATGACTGGTGGATCGGCCGGCTAGTAAAGGAGGGAGCAGACATCACCTTCATCCCCAGCCCTCTACGACTGGAGGCCATGAGACTCAAACAGGAGCAAAAACAGAGGTCAGTTAATACATTTATCAACAAGCTTCCCTGGTGTTTCTACAAATTTAACGAGCTTGTGTGTTGTTGCAGGAAAACAGGGGGTAACTCCTCGAGTTTAGGGGACATGGTGACTGGAAGCTGGAGGACCACACCGCCATCTGCAGGTGAATGTAAGTATTACAAACCTGCCTCTTGTGCTAGAACAGACACCTACTGCTTCTGCTGTCCTGTGTCTTTTTCCCTTAACTGATTGATTGATTGCTATTTTCTTGTTTTACAAGCTAAACAGAAGCAAAAACAGGTGGGTCTCAGGACTTTGAGGACACAGCATTTGCTCATAATGTACAGATTTTGACTTGAAGAAACATCAGGGTATCTGCATGAGACATCTTGTCACCGAATTTAACTTTTAGGAGGAGAGAAAAATATTTTTTAAACAAACTACTATTGTAGCAGAGGATTTTTAATTTTTTTTAATTCTTTCTTGAGTTATTTATTATTATTATTATTATTAAAGCTGGCTACAGTAGCAAAGAACCTAACTGACTTAAAATGACGTGCCAGTTTTATCGAAGACCTAAATTAACTGAAATTGTATTTGAATTGGTTAATTCGCCAATCAATTCAGTTCACTTTCAATGATAAATTGCATTATTACCAGCTGCGAAGTACTGACAAAAAAATCTGTAATGTATGTTGTAATATATTATTTTAGGTCCTTTTTTCCCTACTGGTTTTCTCTCATTTTTGATCTTTATGAATGTGGAAAAACATATTTTAAAAGTATATTTGGTATTAAGAATGTTTATAAAAGTCTTCATATTAATTAAATAATTTGTTAAACTCTGTAGAAACCATATTTATGTATTTTTGTAGCTTTACACAACAAACAAACCTAAATCCCATAATTTCTTACTCCTGTTCTCTCTGTTTTTCATCCCTCTCCTGTCGTCCTCCCCTATTTCTGGCAGGAACACGTCCCTCCCTACGACGTGGTGCCCTCTATGAGGCCAGTGGTCCTCGTGGGACCATCTTTGAAGGGCTATGAGGTCAGCCTCTCCCTATTTCACCTCCAGGAGTCAGCAAGACTGCCTCACATTGCACACTTCTCTGTTAAACCTGTTGCTGCATTGCTGCATTCAGATCTAGATGAACCTCTGAATTTATCCTTGGAATGAGAATCAACTTTATTGGCCAACTATGTTTTCAAGTTACTGGTAATTTAATTCACAAAAGTGTTATCTATCTGCAGAAATAGATGTACAAAGCATTTTAAGTTCATTATTCTGCCAGCTGCTTTGGTCAAGGAAATGTCAAAAAAAAAAAAAAAAGACAAAAAAAAGAGTGGAAAAATGACAATCACAACTTCAGACAGCCAAAGGTAATGTCTTCAGATTTCATGTTTCCTTCAACCCAAATTCCAAAGCGCCAAGTTATTTAATTCACCAAGATGTTAGATAAAGAAATGCTAAGCTGCAATCTAATGTATCTAATGTACTGCACTTTTCCCGACTTTTCTTTGAAAATAACTAATCATTTCAGCTTTTTAAGCCTAGAAGTAACAGAGTACGTAACAACTATATTAATATACAGCTGTTACTTACTCTGACCACAATAAGCCCCCAGCCGCCATAAATGAAAGAGCAGCTCTAGCTGCTAGTTCTAACCAACAAGACGGAAAGAGAAAAGTTTACTTGTGCTTGACACCAATGATCTCAATAACCCAAATACCAATACACTGGTCAATTCAACAACCCCAAAAATAACAAGACAGGATCTGCCTTGAACTTTAGAGAGAGGGACAGTGCAATGAGCTGTGCACCATCAGCTGTACAGCAGTGGACAACAAACCACTTCAGCTCAACTTGTATATACTGCTGGGTAGCTTACTGTAAAGCTAAGCCTCACGTTTCAACAATTTGTTTTGTATGCACATAACTCTTGCAGTGGAGTCAAGAGTAAAAATGCATTCCTCCTAATTGTAGTAGAGTAGAAGTAGCACAAATGTATAATTCAAAATGTATTTATTTAGATTCAACCACTAGCAGTAACAGTAAACAATTACTTATAAAAAAAAATAAAAATAAAAAAATAACCTCACCCATTGCTGAACTCCAACTTGTCTTGCATCCACCTCTGCTTAACTTTTGCGCTGCACACAAACACACAAACCTTTGACTGTGTCACTTGGGAAATGGATAATGCAGCTGTAGTAATCCTGTAATGTCCAACATGTCAGAGCAATGGAGACAGTCCCCGACTGGACTGGAGTCTCACTGAAACATAAACTCAACTAAACTCCAGCTGTAACTCACAGACTGTCTAAAAAGATGGATATAGCCTCTGTGGCGTCGCCCAAGAGGTTTAGTTCACCGCCGCCGTCGCCGCCATCTTGGCAGGGCCTAACTCCGCCTAACTTCCAGGTAATCCCAAAAACTGGGAAAGAGGTGGGGCATGTGGAGCCGAGTCCTCGGCGCATGTCGGCCCAGTGCTGTGGAAAACAAACGCTCCCGTTAGCATCGTTTGCACAGCTCGGCGTGCAGCTAAGGCTATTTAGCTAGTTAGCTAGCTACAAGCTAAGCTAACGAGCCAGGTGTAGTGAGCTCATATATACTTGCTAATTGGCGCTAACATATAAATAAAATAACATTAAATTTGACTCACATCAAAGACAAAAAGGGAGCACTGACTTCTTCGCTTTCAGTAAGACATATTGTTTGTCCGATATTTTCATGAAAAATCCCCCCAAAAGACGAAGAGGTCACGGTCGTTGACTCCAATTAGCTAAGTTGACAGCTAACGGCTAAACACCGAGCGGTGGACGAACCAACGGCCTCAATTATACACGGGTCTTAACAAAGGGTACCGGGCTGTACTCATGTTAATTACTGCTGTAAAGTTGATTATTCTTCTGGTGATTTACGCCCCACATTTCACCTGCAGTCCCGCGCTGGAGATATGGGGAATTTGGAGGAAAGACATGTCCACAAGCCTTTGACAGACCTGATTTAGCCGGAGAAGCAACATGGTTAATATTAACCAGAGGTGGAAAGTTTTACTTTTTACACCACAGTTTTGGCAACGAATAACTTTTTGAAATAGGCAAATTAACCTAAATGTAAGAAACAAAAATCTGATTTATAATTATAGGTTAAGAGGAGACTTTATTAATCCCTTCATGGATTTACAAGCCACCCAGCAGTATAAAGTAATTAAAATGAGACATTAAAATGATGTGCACATTAGTAATTATAATACAGTAATTTTCATTATTATGAAACGCACCATTCTGCATTATGAGTACTTTTACTTTGAGTATCATTTTAATTGCATCAAAGGTTTGTAAAATAATTTACCCTCAAAATAATAATAGCAATTAAATCATTGGTTTCTGACCATTTTGACATGTGGCAAGTTTATAACAAGTTTTCTAGTTTGAGCTAATTGTCGCAGAAATAAGTCATTTCTATAAACACTTCCAAAAGTAAAGGGATTTCTTTTTTGAGTGTTTTTCATTGAAATAACCAAAACTCCACAACAAAATCAAATCTTTTTTCTTCTCTCATTATTTTCATTAATCATCTCACAACCCCTCAGATTTATCTGATGAATAATATTAAGTATGCAATTATTTCTTTAATTTGATATTGTGTATTTAAATTTGTTTTGATGGTATGTGTTCTGTCTTTTCATAATTGATTTTCTTATCCTTCCACCTAGGTGACGGATATGATGCAGAAAGCTCTTTTTGACTTCCTGAAACACAGATTTGAGGGACGGTCAGTAAAAAAAAAGAGATTACAGAAGAACTACTGTAGTTGAGTCAAGTCAGGCCTTTTATTAATGTGATCATTAATATGTTCCACTGATTTTTTTTTTTCTGTAAATTGTGACTGTTTGCAGAATCTCAATCACCCGTGTAACTGCAGACCTGTCTTTAGCCAAGAGATCTGTCCTCAACAAAAGACCCATAATGGAGAGATCTAACACTCGCTCCAGCCTAGGTAATGACTGGTATCTAGTATCCATGTTTCACGCCATAATACCTTCCCAACATTTAACTGGGGTACACAGTGCTGTTTGATAGCCCAGCTGTAACAAATTCAACAAACCAAATGTATATACAGTGTTTTTCTTAACCTTATTGTATAATGCTGTATATTAAACACCAGTTGCACAAAGTAGAAATAAGATAGCAGAATAGACACACTGTTGCTCAATTTAATGTTTTTTTAATATTAGTTGAAGGCCTGTTGCCTGAGACTAAAAACACCACATTGAATACAAATATTTTATGATAGGTATACCAATGGCAATTGTGGATGTTTTGGCAGAAAAGGATAGAAGAATAGCCCTATACAAATAAAAGTAAGGCTGAATAATTATTACTAATAATTAAATCCTAATTTAATCTTGCCTCTCTGTCTCGTCAGATATAATGTATCATGACTGACCCTCAGTGTACAATACATCAGGTTAATAGAGCATCTCCATTTCAGTTTAATAGAAAACATTTTTGATGTTATTGACAATCATGCCTTTGGGAGCTCAAAATAGCATATATAATACTCTTAATACTGTAATACCATTACACTGCATAAGCCTAAATATCAACATGAAAATTCCCCAGGTCTTGGGAAGCAATGAGTTTGAACTAATGAAATGTGCTGTGTCTGTGTAGCGGAAGTTCAGAGTGAGATTGAGAGGATATTTGAGCTTGCCAAAACCCTGCAGCTGGTGGTTCTGGATGCAGACACCATCAACCATCCTGCACAGCTCGCAAAAACATCCCTTGCCCCCATCATTGTCTATGTTAAAGTTTCCTCACCAAAGGTACAGTAGGTCACCTCACTCATAAACATCGAATCACCTGCCACCAGCCTCACCTGCCCTGATCTGTAACGCAGCCTTTACTTTTTCTCAGGTGCTCCAGAGGCTGATCAAATCCAGGGGGAAGTCTCAGAGCAAGCACCTGAATGTGCAGATGATGGCTGCAGACAAACTCTCTCAGTGCCCCCCTGTGAGTGGAAGGAGCGGGATGATTTTTTGTACTGCTGTTAAACATGTTCAGTCCCATTCAACCTGTACAATCTGAACAGTTTGTATGCAGAAGGCATATTTACAAGGTGAAAACGAGGAAGTCAATCATAAACTTTATTGGGTTAAGATTAGATGTCTGAAATTGAGTAGTTATCATACTGGTAATTTAATGATTATAGTTATAATAATCATAATAATGTGTAATATAATATTACTTAAAAATTACCTTAACTGTTAGTCAACTATCAAAATTGTTGGCAGTTTCTTCCCATGGACTAATAGGACTGTAGAGTAGTGGCTGGTTTCTGTTGGTGTGGAAAAATGATAAAACTGCCTCATTTAGAGGGTGTGAAGTCAATAGGGATCCAGCAGCAAAAGACTGCCCCAGGACATCATGAGAGGTTAATTTGACTGTGCTCCAGTAACGTGGCTCTATGGATGTTAATGTCAGTCCTTTGCTGTCAATCAGTTGATCCACCAGTTTAATCCAAACTGAAATATCTTTTGATAGCATAATTTTTGTGAGTATGTTAGTATGGTAACATTATCTTCCAGCTGAAGCACAGAGCCACTTTCACTGCTATAGGCTCAGTGTTGTTTATTCGTTTCTTGTTGTTTACTTGTAGGATATGTTTGATGTCATTTTGGATGAGAACCAGCTGGAAGATGCTTGTGAGCATTTGGCTGAATACCTTGAAATCTACTGGCGTGCCACTCACCTCCCAGGAAATACCCCCCTTAATCCCTTATTGGAGCAGAGTTTGATGACCCCGCCTTCTGCCATCTCTAGCCTACAGGTGAGTTCACCTTCACCGATTTTCTTTCTTTTTTTTTTTTTTTTTTTTTAATAGCAAAAAAGCATGTTTAATACTGTGTCAATACTGTTTAAGACTCTAAAGTAGGAATCTTGTTTTGAACATATTGTCACTGTCCTTACCAGCTCTTCCCATCTCAGATTCTCACTCCTGTGTTTTTATTTAATTGTCTCCGGTTGTCTTGTCTGTCCTCTCACTCATCCATGCTTAACATTTTTGCAGTTTTCTGAAACACAGGAATTAATTGAATGATCGCTTACAAAATGGGGTGAGTAGTAGGGTTTATATATTTGCACTCTCAACCCCAACAGTCCCCTCTTACACACCTACCAACACCTGAACACGACTCAGCGGCTGAGAAGACGAATGAACAGCATTTTATTCATTCAGATCTCACCATAGAAAAAATGTGTTTCTTTATTGCATCCTGCCTCCTTTCTTTTAGTTGATGGTCTCAGGTGAATCAACACTGCTCCACAAGATTTCTGGGAGAAAATTCACAAAGCAGTTTAGCTCAGGCTTCAATTTATCACCATAATTGAGAAGACTGTGAATTATAAAAATCTTTTTGTGAAATATCAAAGTCTCACCATTATTCTCTATTAAGGAAAATAGTATAATAATAATAATAATAATATAATAATTTTCCAAGCATGCTTTGTGAATGGCAGCCCCACTCACAGTGGTGCATAATGCTATTTTAAATGACAGTGCTTATTGAAGGCACATGATCAATGCTTAAAAAATATATTCACTGGAAACGGCTGCAAATTAACACAACAATAAACTGAGACCACAACACCAAAATAAAAACATGTGTTTATGTCCGAGAGTAACCCCCTGACCATCCATTCAAGTGTTTCACTTGCATTTCTTTTGTTCAGTGTCTGTAGTATTAATTTGTAATCAGAATTTACCAACACTGCAAACACTACTGCATACTGCATGCCAGTTATTAACTTTGTCAACTATAGGGTATTATTGTTAGCAGTATTATTCACAGATGTGTGTGGAGATTGTGTGACTCTGTATCTCTGTGCTGTATGAATGTTGTCAGATTTGAAGAGTTTGGACAAATAACATATTTCATTTATACATGTGCCCCAAATCCTTTAAGTTATAAGAGTAATGTGCACATCCATAAATCCTCAGTGGGAAAGGTGATATATATAACAAAAAATCTATAAATTTATAATACAAGTACAACAGAGTCACATTCAATTTTTACTATTGTTGCTTTCTTATACCATCAGATTTATTACCAGGTGGTGATTGTCAGGCCTGATTTATAGCTGACAAACGCTGCTAATTGGCATCACAAGTGATCATTTGTTGCAGATTTTGTAATTATTGCAGCCATTTAAGTTAAAAGATGTAATTCAACTTTTTAAAAACAGTTTTGACATGTCCATATAAAGGTTGAAAGAGCTGCTGATCTTTGTATTTGTTCCTCCTAGTTGTACTGGTGTGAAGAGATCCCTTACTAAAGTGGCTCCAGTATAAGAGTTGATAGACACAACCTACAGTCCCCCTTCTGTATGAAAATTAATGAAATTAACTAAATTCAATATTTGTGGGACTGTGCCTCTACTGCAGCTTAGTTGACTTTACTACTTCAGACTGCTGATGCTTCATATATTATATGTGATCAGGTACACAAAAACTTTGAATGTATTTTTGCACAGAATGAGGACTGTGCATTGTGTCTCCCATATCTTCTGTTGCTAACATATGACGAAGGGGTGTGTTTGCAGCCAGTGTGGACAGGAGGAACAATTTCAGCAACCAGTAACTTTTTCAATGCACATTTGGGCATATGGCTGTTTTATGATGGATTTGAACCTCTCCTTTAAAATTCTACTTGATGTATTGTTGCTTTGTTTTGTCCATCCTCTGTGTGTTTGTGACAGAAACCCTGATAGAAAAGTTTGCACAAAACTGTGAGGCTACTTTGAGATGTCGTCCTTGTTTCAGAGCTTTTTGACTCTTGTGTTTTGTTTTACTCTCTGTGGGTACTTGAATCCTCCAGAACAAGAACCAGCCACAGCCTCATGAGGCAGTGGGCTTGGAGGGTGACGAGGAGGAAGAGGCGGGCGAGGAGGCCCACTCCCCCTTGGAGCAGGACAGTCTTATGCCATCCGACGAGGCCAGTGACTCCCTGTCTCGTGGCCGGAGGGGGAGCCCATGCCACAGGGGGGAAGAGGAGGACGAGGAGGAAGAAGAAGAGGAAGAGGAAGAAGAGGAGGATGAGTATGCCTCCCCCTGCCATGCTCGCACTTACAGGGACATGTACCCCCCTCACCGTGGGCACACAGGCAGTGCCCACAGTGCCAACGGGCACGAGTCACAGGACAGGCTGCTCCAACGTGAAGCTCAGCAAGGTCACAACCAGAGGAACAACCGCCAGCGCAGCCGCCCCTGGCCCCGAGACAACTACTGAGGAACAAGGCCCCTCCCTCTCCCCTCAGCCTCCAGATCAGCATCAAGATCACCCCGAGCCCGCCGACTGTCAAACTGTCCCGAAAACAACATTTAGAGATGAAAACACATTCCTAAAATCAGCTCCAGACTTTTAACATTGATCAGAAAGACACAGATGCCCAGTATAATAAGCAGATGACTGTAGGTATTTAGTATTTACAACCTCTCTCTTCCAGACTCCCAGTTTTAATTTATCTAAACCGAAGGGATGTAACGAATCTCCAGGGTTAAATCATTCAGATAAAAGTCAACAGGGCTACTCACCTCTGCAATGAAAAGGTTTCAGGCTACCAGCTATACACAAACTCAAACTTTAGCTGCTTTGCCTAAGGTTTCTCTATTGTAGGATGTCTCATATACTGGCCTTAAAATTCCTAAGACTTTTAACTATCTTTACTATTGCATGTACGAGTATAATTATTTTAGGACTCTTTGCACATTGACATCAGAACAGGAACTGAATGATCTGAATGATAAACTAATGTAGGAATGCCTACTGTTGAATCAATTTATGGGGAATAGTAATGCATTTGATTACAATGTATATACTGAATGGGCACCTGGTTTTGTTTCATTGCTACTTTATTTCTTGATTTGTTTGATTCTGTTAATATGGACTTGTTTGCTGTTTCAGAGAGATGTTGCAATCCGTGTGTTGTCAGTTTTTACTCTGAAGATGGTGAGTGGCGTTTGGGAGACAACATACAGTTTATTGTTCTGTAAACGCTCACAATCTAAGTATGAAGCTGCAGTACAGCGTCAGCGTCACTTGTCTTTGCTGTTGCACAATCACTCTCTGAACACCTCTAAATATCTAAAAACAGGCACAGAGAATGTAACCACTGGAAAAGGGAATGTTGTCTTTTAAAAGATTAATTATTTGCCAAACTGTGTGTTTACATCCAGTCATTCACATATTTCTAGCACATGCTGAAAAGTTGCAGCTCCTCTTCAGATCCAGGCTTCAGAGAATGTAAGCTTGCATGCCTTTTTGCACCTCCAGCACCACCAGGTGACTCCGACCCAACCGATCGCCCTGTAATTCGATTGTAGCACGTGACTGATTGTAGCATCCACAGTTTCTACACCTAAACTCACCCCTCCCCTCCCTTTGTATGTCTCTGCCAAACATTGTGTTTCATTTTGTGTACTGCAGTTTTACAGCTTTTTTTTTTTTTTTTAACCAAGGCAGATCCTCAGGTCTAAGTCCTACAAAATCATCTCGCTCAACTTTATGTAACAAATGTGTCGTGCTCCCGAAGAACTCGTAGCACCCATGACACAATGTCATCCTGTTCCTGCACCATTTTTAACCCATGAGCCGATGACGAGTTGGACGTGATGCTGACGAGCAGCGACCTGCTTCTGTTCACATACAGGGTCGATAATGTCACAGCCTGCTTTAGGAATTACTGGTTTTCTGCTTCCATGTTTCACAGGTATCTCTATCTAGTGTTCTGTATATTTTGAAGAGAAAAAAAAAAAATCTGCATGATTGAAAAAAAAAAAGAAGAAAAAAAAATCTATGCAAGTGTTGCATGAAATCTGATTGTTTCTTTTTACAGTTAAGTATTTTAGTAATGCGTTGATTCTGATTCTCCTCGTTGTCTTGTAGTGATAGTCTTGTCTTTGAGGCTACTCACTCCTCACACCACTATTACTAAAAATAAGAGTGCATCAGTTTATTTCCATACACCCTGATATTGGGGATATTTTTCCACAATACTGGGTGGACATTGTGTGACGCACTTTTAAAAGTCACTCACAAAAACTTGCCCCAGATCAGGCTTACGTTTATTTTATTTTTTGTGTATATATATATATGTGTATATATATATATGTGTGTGTGTGTGTGTGTGTGTGTGTGTGTGTGTGTGTGTATATATATATATATATGTGTATATATATATATATATATATATGAATGAGCGAATTATCAAAGCCCTGCATGTCTTAGTTCACCAATTAGCTCTTTTCATTATATTTTGGCAGAATATGTTTTTTCAAAGCGGACCAATTTAGCAACTGATACAGCAGTTGAGGTTTTTCAATTTATGAAGCACAATTTTTACAAGGGTTATAATTTAGTTTCCTGTCTTATTCTGTATGCAATACTAAGCCTAACATTGAAAAACTTTAAACGCCTTAGACCATCTGGACTTCCTCTTTTGTGTGAGTAGAAAAAAAAAATTGCACTACTTTTTTTTTGGGATGGTTGCTTTGTAATGCAATAACTGCACTAAATATAACAATGTACCCACCAGACTACCACAGCGTGCTAGCGTGACCCAACACGCCTCTTCCCTCTATTTATCAGAAGAGACAGCAAATGTGTAAAAAGTGAGACATTTCCTGCCTGATGCTGTATAGAATGCTTTCTATTTGAAAATAGATTTACAATGCTGACTAAAATATGACTTAAACAAAATAAACATGACATTTTATGTACTTTTAACTGTTTGGGTCATTTTTTTTTTGTTACACTATTATACACTTCATGGTACATTTGATCCTGCACCAAGTACACTTTGACAGTCCTGGTTTTGGTGAAATGCCTCAACACCAGTTGGATGGATTACATGACATTCAGTTCAAACATTCATGTCCCCCTCAAGAAATTGTAATAATTATAATAATGCTATCTGTTTAGGACCAAATGAATACCTGCATAACTAATAACATTCCCATCAGCCTCAGCAGCACTTGTTTTTAGTAATAGTCTACTGCAGTACTTGATATGTAAGTAATGTGGACCAATTCACAGCCCTCCAATGTAAAACTGTATTAAGTTGTTTATCTGAAGACAATATAAGGTTTAAGACAATGAATTAGGTGTTTATGCCTCATCTCTCACAGAGATGAGGCATAAACAGATGCCTGGTAGCAGCTGTTTGAGAAGTAGATCTGATTGTTGTATATTTGTACATACACCACAAAGGTAAACAAGTACAAAAAAGAAAACCTCAGTGCACAGACATTAAGCTGAAGTAGTAATAAAAAAATATTTTATTGCTTACATGACTTGTTTATACAATGATTAAAAAAACAGCCAGCTTGGTTACTTGGTGCATTAATCTTTACTATATGTTTTTGATTTATGACTTTATGGTGTGAGTTTTGTGGAAGAACTGCACTCATCTCCTGTCTGTTGTCACAACATCCAATCAGGACACAAGCTCAGGTGTCACCAAGATCAAAACTTTTTCATGAACAAGCCACGTAAGCAATACCAACTAAATATGACTGCTCCCCTACATGTGAGTGCCTAGTTTGCAGTTCTGTGAAAGGTTATAAGATTTACCCAGTGGACACACCACTATCTTCTCAAAATACCAAAAACTATAAGCTATTCACATTGGTAACAATGTGGTCATGCATTTAGACAGTTACAAGACAGATGTCACTCAAATTTGTTGTATTGACTTAATACAAATGTTTATATTTAAAAACAATGAATTGCAATTTGGCCAGCTCATGTGAGTGAAGTGAACATAGTAGCCATTACAGGCATTGGTCTCTTAAACACTCAAACTTAAATAGTAATTATCAATAAAAATGCACAACATAGTACTCACTACTCATCTGCACTCACATCCTGGCAGGTATTTATCACCATTGATAATTACTGAAGGGCAGCTCATCAGTATTCTGCTAAGTGATCCTGGATCTCTGCTGTTATTCACAGAAGCATCACAAATATCTTCTTCTGAGTCCATATTCACACACTCAAATTCACAGACATCGATGAGAACTGTTCACATTTCAGCCCTACCATCTCAAAACTGTGATGTGATGATTTCTGTGTCTGTTTCTATCCACAGGCTGGACCAAAAGACAAAATCAGACTGACAAAATGGGAGACAAGGTGAGACACAACTGAAGACATGGGCAGAACTAACTGGTCGACCTCATCTCAACTGCAAAACAGGATTCGGATACTGTGTACAAATGCAACATGACAAAACAGTCTCAACCAGCCGGAATAAATCAGGCAAAGATGGTCTCCTCGCGTCTCTTCTTGGTCAAGATGGTTCCAGGTTTGTGCTGAGCATCTGGGTGGTTGGCCAGCTCTGGAGGGCAGGTGGAGACCGGGCTCTCGAGGATGGCCTGCTTCAGGTCATAGAACACAGCCGAGTCCTCTTTGGTAAGGAAAGTCATGGCCACACCACTCTTACCAGCACGACCCGTACGACCAATACGATGGATGTAGTCTGAAGGAGGAGGAAGAGGAGGAGCACTTAGTTACCATAGTGAAATAACTGAACAATAAAGACTTACTGGGTATTTAAAAAAAAAAAAAAGAAAAAAAAAAAAAAAAAAAAACAACAACAAAAAAAAAAAACTATTGAGGAAACACTGCATTGAGCGAGGTCCTTTACCTTCAATGTTCTTGGCCATGTCGTAGTTAATGACCATCGAGACGTCCTGGATATCAATACCTCGACCAGCAACGTCTGTGGCCACCAGAATATCTTTGGCTCCTGCCTTGAGGTTGGAAAGAGCAAACTCTCTCTGCTCCTGGCCTTTGCCACCGTGCAGCGTGCAGGCGTTGTACTGTGAGAAGAACAGCAGACAGTTCAGGTTAAATTTTGTTTCTCTTTAGTATTTTAGTAAAGCGACACTGATAGGCACTTTGGAGTGTACTCCAGTGGTTCCTGTAGTGAACGCCTTAAAATTGCTCAAGTTAACTGATCACTATATCAAATTACTATGGGTAGTTGTTAAATAACAAAAGTTACATATACATGTTATTAAACTCATGTGCTTAATAAATAATTCTAGGCCTCTTATATTTTTTTTTCTGTCTTCTGTCAGGAATGTGAAAACGGTTAAATTTAATTCATTATTAAGAGTTTTAAAAGTCTTTATTTCAATTTGCTGAACTGCACAAACAGCCAGCAAGACACAAAACATTTAAGAAAATAATAAAATTGGGGAGTAACAAATATTTATTGTTTTGCAGTCGTATGCCTCCACCTCTCAGACTGATTTCATCCCTGTTTATTCAACCATCTAACCATTCATATTAAGCATTTCAGTGTAATTTTGTCATAATTGCTGTGTGAAGTCTACAGTTATGTTTTGTGCGGTCAGTGACCTTGACATTTGACCACCAAAATCTAATCATCCTTGAGTCCAAGTGAAGGTTTGAGCTAAATTTGAAGAGAGTTCCTCATGTCATTACTGAGCTATCGCGTTAAACATAATGCAACAGACAGATACATAAAAACAGTCACTGTCTGGGGACTATGAATGGCTACAAAATGTAATGGCATCGTCATTGAAGCTGCTTTTGCACAGGCACTGCTACTGTGAACCTTTCTAGCTGAAGCTAAATGAGTGTTTCCACCTAGTGAGAACTTTTCACTTGGAAAATATCCAGTTGTGCGCTGCATGTGTATATAATATATAATTTTTTATAGATCATTATTATTATCATCAATATTATTATTAATTAGGTCAGTAAAAACAAGTTTTAGATGCATAAACCAATTAAACCTGGTTTGGGAAAGTTGTGGTCTAGTCTTCTGTGACTTACCCCCATCTTCTCCAAAGACTTGGCCAACACATCGCAACCCTTCTTCTGGTTGACAAAGATGATGATGGGAGGCTCGAAACCGTGCGCCAACACCTCCAGCAGCTTCTTCCTGCACCACACAAAACCCAAGAACACTCAGTATGGCACCTTGACAGAAATAAACAGGTCTTATGTTTGTGCCTGTCTCACCTCTTCTCTCCCTCTGACATAAGCAGGACCTTCTGTTCAACTCTCTCGTGTGGTTTGCCAGCAGACCCGATGTACACCACAGCAGGACGTCTCAAGTAGCTCCTGGCCAGTCGCTCCACGGCTGGAGGCATAGTAGCTGTGAACATGACCGTCTGCAAGGTGCAATCAAATACACAGTTAGAAAAAGAACAAAAGTGTGAGCACCTGCCACCTACAGAAAAGTCTTGTTTACAAAGAGGTTTGCAAACATTTCACAGATGAACATACTTGTCTGTATTTATGTTTCCCTGATTCAAAGTTCATCATCATTTTCTCAGGGTCCTCTGCTTCGTCTGTGTCTGGTTTCTGATTGGTCACGGGGATGTACTCCAGAATCTTTTGGACATCGGGTTCGAAGCCCATGTCGATCATACGATCGGCCTCGTCAAGGACCACGTAGGTGCAGCGGCCGAGGACCAGGTAGCGGTTCTCAAGCACGTCGATCAGACGGCCAGGGGTGGCGATCACAATCTGTTGATGAGTAAAGTGAACACACGGTCAGTCATTGTGTGTTTTGTGTAATTTATGAAAAGAAAGGAAAAATATGTGTGTATACAGTGCCTGACATGTTTTTGTTGACATTATTAAGGTTTCTAAAATAAAGATATAGGTGCAGATTTGTTTATACTTTCACATTTAAAAAGGTATGTAATGTATGTTTAAAAGTGTTGAATGTAGCTCTGCGGTTTCTGTTTGCACTGTGACCACAACTGTCACTGGATTACATCCCAATATGATGATTATCAGTCAAGCTCCAGAGTTACAAGAGTTATCTCTTAGTAGATTAAAGGACCAATCCATGTTGGAGCTCACTCACTGGGCAGGTGTCCAGGCTAAGGATTTGCCCTGACAGACAACAGAGATATTTAAATCCCCAGATAGTACAAGTCATGGACTAACTGTATGTGTTATCGTGTCTGTATTTAGATTTATATTTACAGAAATTAACAGAGGTCAGTATAAACAAAGATGTTTGAAAGTTACCATGTCAGACCATTACTGATTTACAGGCCATTTCATGCTCGCTAAAATGTTACTGCTACTCCCTCAGTTACAGTTTATTTTCTACTCAACTCAAGGAAGAAGTGTAATTGCAGAATGTTTCACCTCACAGCCCATCCTGAGACGGAAGCCCTGGTCCTCTCTGGAGATTCCTCCAATCACAGCCACTGTTCGGATGCCAAGTGGTTTACCAAACTTGATGGTCTCCTCTTCAATCTGTTGCGCCAACTCACGAGTTGGGGCCAGGATCACAGCATAAGGACCCTGGTCTGAGTCTTCAATCCTGCAGCAACAGCCCAGTAATTTGTTAGGACACAGAAACCAGTGAAATGAAAAATCTTGGAATCAACATCTTGAAGGGGAACATTAAGAGTGGGTTTCCTCGAGGTTGTTGGATCATAGGCAGTTTTACCTGTCAATTTTTGGTAAGGTGGTGATCCAGACAAGCAGTGGAATCAGGAAAGCAGCAGTTTTACCGCTACCTGTCTCAGCCACACCAATGATGTCACGGTTCTGTAAGCCAATAGGAATGGCCTGCCTCTGAATAGGTGTTGGATCCTGGATTTGAAGAGAAAAAAAAGGATCAGTGATTCCTTTCACCTCGCCCAAAGACAATCACTAAGGGAGCCAGCAGGTTCAAACCAAGAACCCTCTTGCTGTGGCGACACTGCTAGCCATTGCACAACATGCCTTCCTGTCAGTTCAATGCTTCTAAAATCAGGACAGGTTCAGGAACAAAATCAAGAGTAACCTGGTTCCTGACCTGGTGCAGGGAGATGCATACTTACTAAAGTGCATGTACACACCTCTGACTACCCACGTACACTGGTTTCTCTGAGCAACCTGTTTACTTACAAACTAGGTGCAAAACAGCAACTATTTCAGCAGGGCTATAACTAACAAATATTAATTAATCTGCAGATTGTTTTCTTGATTAATGAAAAATGCCCATCCCAATTTCAAAGTCCAAAAGTTGTTAGATACTCAGCTGAGTGTGATATAAAACAAGAAAAGCAGGAAATCTTCTTATATGTGAGGCTTTTTTTTAACATTGTAGCATGACTGTTGCAGCTCTGTTGGAGCATTGTATCAGCAATCATTGCATTGTATAATATTCAAAAGTAAAAGTCAAAGATATTCAAATTCAATGATGAATCAAATGTTCAAAGTTGACGTCCTCTTATGAAAACTTAATCACAGTCACACTATGATCTGACCTTGTAGCCACATTTGTCGATGACCTCCAAAATGTGTGCAGGCAGTGGGTACTCCTTCCAGTTTCTGATGGGATTTGGGATTTTTCCTCCCTTGGTGGTGATGCTGTAGTCCTCTCTGAAGATTCGCCAGTCTCTGTCCGTCATCTCGTCCAGTTTTTTCTGGGACCAGTGTCTGTCGTCCCAGCGCTGCTTGGCCTCCTTTTTACGCATCTTTTTCAGTCTCGTCCTGAAAGCAGCAAGAGAATAATGATTGGATAGTTTTGGGGTGGAGGTGAAGCAGAGGGTGATGCTGTTGAGTCAGTGGAAATTGTGTATTCTTTAAATTTTTAGACAGACTTTGTTCAATGCAGTTAGTTTTATTTAATAAACACTTGATTTTTGGATTAGATTACAAACACTTGCATCTACTCCTCTAAGCAAAAACAGATGCTTGACTTTGACTTGACTTTGATGCTTTACTCACTCCTCCTGCTCCTTCTCCTCCAGTGTGCGCCTTTTCTCCATCAGGTCACCATAGAAACGTGACTGCTCTCTTTTCTGCTGCTTCAAGTCGATGCCAGCAATGAAGCCTCGTCCATACAACTGCACCTGATGCTTTTCTTTGTAACTGGGAGACAGATCATGTTATTTAGGCTAGTACATATTTTACCAAAACAAAAGCAAAACTGACTTAAATTCAAAAATAAATGTTCAAATGATATGTTTACAATATGTTTATGCTGACTCACATTGGGTTGTAATCAACTGACGTGTCTTCAGAAGCATCCCACTCAAACACAAACTTCCTGTCATTCAGATGACGAGTTCTCCGACGTTTCTTGAGCCCACCAAGGTAACGCTCCTGCAAAGATTTACTTGTTTAGTACATTATCCATCCATCCATCCATCTATCCATCCATCCATCCATCCATCCCATCCTCTGCAGCCTATCCCAGGATGGGTCATGGTGACAGCAGGCTAAGCAAGATGTCCCTATTCCTCTGTTTTCCCCCTGAATGTTTTTAATTTAATATTGTATTTTCATGCATGGTTTGATATATATGATACAAACAGTCAATTGAATATTTAGCTGCCTCAGGAGTGTAGCATCATGTAGAAAATGTAATAATAAAAATGTAATAATAATAAAATGTAATAGATGAGTAAAACTGCACAAACAGAAAAGACTCGGCTTCAGTCTTGTGTGTTTGTTGGTGTCCAACACATAAACTATTTCCACAAAACTGCAAACTAAACTTTTTCTCCTTGGACAAACCTTGATGGCCTGGAGCTCTTTGCTTTTATCTTTCTCCTCTCTGAGCTTTTGTCGTCCATCATCATCCTCATTCCCATTATTTTCTCGCTCCATTCGCTCTCTGCGCTCTCGTCTCTCTCTTTCCTGAGGGTCCTCTGTAACAGACAGTCTCAGTTACTACCAAAAAGCTTCACGGTATCACAAAATGTAGATTATCTACAACTGAAAGGACAATTAGCTGATACACACCCAACATTTTTCTTCCTATGTCCTGGAACATCCTTCTTTTCTTCCTCTCCTCTTCCAACAATCTCTTCCTCTCCTCTGTCTGTTGTACCCTCCGTTTCAGAGCCTCAGCTTCTCGCTCTTCTTTGGACAGGAACTTGGGCTGAAATGAACAAATAAAAAAGGTGAAAAACAAATAACATTGGGCCTAAAAAGGAAAAGAAAATGTATACCCCAGGGATTTTTTCACCTTTGCCTCTGCTTCTTCTTCTGCCTTTTTTTTGGCCAGAAGCTCTTCTAAAGATAGAGGCTGTACCTGAAAAGAAGGTAAGACAAGGCAGGTTTATTTATATACCACCACTTAGACATGACACAATTATGGAAATAATTAAAAATAAAACATTAAGATAGCATTAAAATTGCATTTAAACAATAACAATTTAAAAACATAACCAAAAAAAAAACAAAACAAAAAACACCTTTTTCTTTTTTGCCAAATGTGCACTCATCTATTCAGAATCAATACATTTTCATTACAACCTAAGAAAAAATGCAAAACTGTGAAAGTAAACCACATTAATACCTTCTCTTTCTTCTTTTTTTCATCTTCCTCTTCTTCTGTTTTTATATCCTTCTCTCTTTTCATCTTAGAATCCTTTGACTTTGGAGAAGGACTCCTTTAATTGAGAGTAACACACGATATTTAACAGGTGAAATCAACCTCTTTGTACGTTGACATTGACAGATTCTGACCAACATGAGGCACTCATGTTTTCACATGAGGTTTTCAGGGCCTTCCAGTTTGCCTGTCATAATTACAAGCTAGATGTTTGTACAAGAATGTTATTTACAAGAAACTATTATTACTGACAGGGAGGGAAAGTCAGTATGGTAAATGTCAATGATTAAACAAGTCTTCTGAGTTCTGTGGGCAAAATACCACAATCTAAAGCTGTCTGAAGTATCTATCTCACAAAGCTGTGTATTTCAGCCTTCACACACCTGGATCTCTTGCTGCGATCTTTATCACGTCGATGACCATCTCTGTCCTTGCGGCTCCTCTCCCTGTCCTTATCTCTGTCACGGTCCTTGTCTCTGTCCTTGTCTCTATCCTTGTCTTTTGTGCGACGGTCTCTGTAATTATAAAACAAATCACATTTTTGTTATTTTGTCAACAACAAACTGAAACATTGTCATGCAAAAAAAAAAAAAAAAACAGGCTAAATCAGTAAGGACTCAGGACATGTTAAAATATGAACTTGTCTTTGGTTACCTTTCTACAGATTTGGAGCGATTTCTTTCACGAGACCGATGGCGCTTCCGTGAAGGTGAGACTTTACGGTCTCTGTCTCGTGAACGGCTGCGTTTCCTCTCTCTGTCTTTTGTCCCTGAGGATTCTGCATCCTTCTTGTCTGTGGAGTCAGCTGCCATCTGAAAACAGAAGTTTCTGCCTGGTTAGTGATCATCCTTTGAAGTACTTGTACTTTGTGTCAACATCTTGAAAATAAAATACCCCAATAAAACTTATTTTATCCATACAACTTTAACGCTCAAGCTCATCCAACTAATTAGGCACAGTTACAGAGGAAATGTTGACGTATAAAACTACATGACGTACAAAGTCATTTTGTTACCATGAATTTAAGTTTGTTTTAATCTGGTGAGAACAGGAAAAGACTTTTCCGCCCAAAACAAAATGTACCTTTTTAGAACTACTCCAAACAACCAGGTGGATAATTGAGAGCTAGTAATTAAAGCAAAAACAATAGACATTAAAAGCATTACATTCGCATATTGCACTAAAATTTGATTTGATCAGTGCATGTGTAAAAGAATCTGTAAATGCGAGTAAGGCGTGTATATATAACTGTGTAAAACACTGCAAATACACATGCACTGCACGTTTATTTCTTAATTTATTGTTGTTTAAGTTCGGTGTCACATTGACTATTGTCAATTTCTGTTTCCTGATAATGCAGAAACCCAAAAAACATCATATGGATGATGGATGTCAACTTTTCCTCCTCAAGGTTTATTGCTGATCCTCTTTTTGTTCACAGATCACAGCGATGATCACAGAGAAGCATTGTGTAGTATTGACGATCATCGTTTACATTAAGTTTCAGGCTTGTCCGCTATTCATTTTAAGAAAATGTAACTTTCAATACGTGACTTGATTAACCAACAAAACAGATTAACTCGGCCCCAACAGGCTGAATGTAGTGGATACCATGAACAAGCTAGCTCCTGACATTAGCTAACAACTTAGCAAAGAGGCTAAACCGTTATCAAAAAACCGCTCAAACCTGCTACACTTGAAACCTCATTCAAGTCAGACGGTTGTAGATAATGAAACAGAGTAGGACTGTGCGCGGTTTGCGACATTTAAAACTTACCTTTCTCACTTGTCAACAAAACACTTGCGATTTCTCAACGCTTCAAGAAGACGCCATATCGCTCGACACGAGCTGAGGTGAGCTCGGGCGGGTGGGAGTTGTAGTCCGTGAAGAGCGGCGGTAAAATGGGTGCTAATGGCTGTAAAACTACATTTCCCATCAAAGCGGGGGTACTTGTTTTCTCAGGGCCCCGATTGTTAGGCTGAAGAACACCTGAATGCCTGACAAAAAATAATTTTCTGAATGCAAACATTTTCTATTTCGTGCACAAGGTGGCAGCCGTGTTACAATTGTATTATCTTACATCGTTACAACATGTTGTTTTTTCAAATTCAAGTTATAATTTTTTTTTCACGTTTAAATACCAAGCGACAAAGGGACCTATGCTATATATTTTATTTT
>CM076651.1:8305977-8458512 GCA_038496675.1 Rachycentron canadum
TGTATAAGAGACAGACCAAGCGACAAAGGGACCTATGCTATATATTTTATTTTATTTTATTTATTTATTTATTTATTTATTTATTTATTTATTTATTTAGAGTATCAGTATGCCTGTCAATGGCTATTTGCGCTATATCCTATATCCTATTTTGAGTTGCCTTGACAGAAACCTCATATTTAAATTCACATTCATGAGTCAGATTTTTTAAGACACACATTTTGGTTGTTTTTAAATATGTAAGTTAACTGGACGAGGTTGTTTTATTCTTCAGGCATCTGGATCATCAAAGAAGCCAAGCAAATGTTATGGCATGGCAAGATGTCCGCTGAATGCAACAATGAATCTCAGATTTTTAAAATGAAACAGCTTTTTTCCGTATTTTCCCTCATTTTAACTTCCTCGTCTGTTTCTTATAGAGAGGAGGACATATCTGTGGATAATTCAGCTCCTAAATATCCACTTTAAGTTATCAAACAAACAAAAAAGACAAAGGTCAGTGGCAGCCTCGGCATCCACTCCTTCACTAAAGCTGAAGGTTTGAAGGGATGGTTCCCTCTGGTGTATCCTCAGATATGGTACCTGGTTCTGGTTATTCCTTGAAACCTTCAAGTAGCAGTCTTTACTTGAGCACCTCAATTTTTGCTCCCTGTGTATTCAGGTTAAAGTCTCAGGTTATAAGAACAAGAAAACATGCACACTCTTCCAAACAAAATACTAAAAAATCACATTGAGCTAATTTGTTTTAAAGTCATATTTTATCACATTGCTGTAATTAACACAAAACTGAGCTTTGCTACATAGTGTTATTCCATCATAGGAGAACTGAAAAACTAAAACCAACAAGTAATTTTTCTTATCAATAACAATTTGCTATAATATTCGTTTTTTTTTTTTCTATAAAATGTCAGAAAATTGCATAAAAGCAACACATTAACATATTCTATTTGTTTTTGTCTGGCCAACAGTTAAAGACCCCAAAATGTTGAGGTTAATATCATAGAAATGGGAAAAACTGGCAAATATTCACATTTTAAAATTAGCAGTTCATTTTTGGTAGCCTAAGGCTCAAATGTAATTAAATATTAAAAAGGATGCCATTGAGGCAGTAGGTTGGTTTCTTTTGCATGGAGAAATAATGGACTTGTACACTGGGGGTCAATAGAGGTCCAACAGAAAACCTTTGCTCTGGTGGGCCACTGGAGCAGGGGGGGCACCTAGAAGGTTAAGCCATGGAATAATTAACCAAACATGGGTCTTTCAAAGTCTGGGCCTTCCATGCAGAAGGCATCATGGTGCTTTTAGGGGATGAAAGAAGCCAGTATCGCTACACTCGACCCACTACACCTTGTTTCACAAAATAAGAGCCCTACACATGAAACTCAAGCCATACACACAGAACAAGATCATCCTTTTCATTATCCTGTTGCAAGGTGAAGCTGCAGACCACTAGAGGGCAACATCACTCCACATTTAGCCTGCGTTCACAGATGGGATCTGACAGAAGCTGCTGTCTCTTTCTCCACTCAATGTCAGGTCCCTACTGACCTTGACATACCTCTTACTTCTTGGACTTCTGATTTTACATCGGTAACTTGTTGTAGGTTACTTATATTTTTTGCACAAAATGTATGTCTTGCATTATTACAATAGGATAAAGCTGCTCTCCTTGTAGTTAAAACAGCTGGTCAATAAAAACAAGCAACTGGAATATGTTAATTTGCTTCAAAGAATAATAATAATAAACATTTTCACTCCTTGTTGATTTTTATTATTCAAGATTATTAAAGAAAATAATTGCAGCCTCACAGTAGAGTTAGCCTGCTGGAGGGGAGAGGACAGCTAGCTACCTGTCCACCAGCCACTGTTGCTTTTTGCTGTTGTTCCAGATGACTACACCTCATCCCTATATGGGGTAAAAAGTTTAGTCAAAATTATTAATCTCTAAAAGAAATTTAAATTTGTGCATTTTTAGAAAATATTTGTTTTTTGAGAATAAATGAGCTCTGCCAAAAGAAAAGAAGTAACAGGTAATGTTGATTTTTCTCTGCACTGCTGGAGGCAGCTCTTGGTGAATAAAACAATAAAGTCTGATGATTAACTTGAACTATTTCTTCCGGACAGATGGTAAATAAACAATATTTAATGCAAATGTTGGTAGCAACAACAAAACTTACTAATAGCTCCTCGTAAGTCCAAATCTGTTGGGTGATATTAGACTTGAGTGCTATACATTTCTGACAAATTTTCAATTAATGAAATTATGTAGATTCAAATAATTTATGCAATATGTTGTTGTTGCTCTCCAGTAGGCTTGTCTGGCCATAATTAATGCCATTTATCTGGGATCTTTAAGGAAAGTTTAATGTAATGTAATTTGAAGAAGAATCGATATGCAGAACAACATTGATTCAAAATAAAATAATTTGTTTTTAAAAGGTAACAGTGCAGAGAAACTGCCAGTCTACGTCCATCAGCAAGACAGTCTCTTATTTGTCTGTTTGTCTGGAAGAAGAATAAAAGGTCTGCAGTAGAAGTCAGACCTATCAGTCTATTGTTGACCACAGGCTGTATAGTGCAACTGTGATGAAATCTGGTCTGTGTACTCAGTACCTCTTAAAAACATGTAGCCTCTGTAGTATATCAACATTCAAGAAGTGCTGTTAGTACAGAGACCAGACCATGTTTTTCCTGTAATCTAAACCATCCTTTGTTGTGTATGTGAGTGTACGTGCTCCTGCAGACAGATAAAAGACATTTTAGATGCTGCTACGCTTGACTACAGTCCAGATTGCCTCGTTGCTGGTTCATATTCTGGACCTGCCTTTCCATCCATGGGGAGATGAAGAGAGATTTATGGAGCCCTTCTGAAGGTGAAGGCAGTTTTAGGAGGAACAGATCAAAGTTGATGGTATAAAAAAAAACAAACATCCAAAGGAGAAAGACAGTGAGGAAGAAAACTATGTACTGGTTATATAGTGAAAGTCAGAGTTGTATTTTATGTACTGACCTGTGATCATAAGTTTTTCAGTTTTTCCAATTAGCTTTCACTGAATAAGTCTAAACAAGTCTAAATAAAGGATGAAAGCTGTGAAAGTTTGTGAAAAGAAGTATGAATTGCCTTTATCTCATAATATAATTTCTAATCCGCAAAGGCTATGTGTTCTTTATTAGTAGAAAAGGTTTCCCCCAGTCTGCCCTTTTTCACAGTAGATAATTTGTATGTAAATTGTCTGTATTATTCTCCATTTCTACATTCATGCAATGTCGCCAGAATGGGAAGAACAGGAAAAACACCTTTTATTCCACTTTGGGAGTTTTTACACATTCGTCCAAGGTGGTGACCCATAGTGCTAATCTTACAGTCACATCAGATAAACAGATAAAATTACTTCTTCTTGTGTTTTGTACTTACAGCAGTTTGTTACCAAGTGAAATGACATGAATGTTTTTTCTCTGCTCATATCTACAGTTTAAATTATGTTCTGCAAACAGTATAATCTCATGTTGTCACAATCTTAGTATAAAACTAGTATCAAATAGTCTAAAATTGTTTGGCAGACAGTAGGTAATGCAAATGTATTCAGGCTGAACCGATCTTTTTCACAGCAGACATTTTGACCTGTCACAGTAGGAAAATGATAGGTGTAACTAATAACATCAACTATGGCTTCTCTCTACTGGTGCTACAGGTGTCCCAGAAAGCCATGACAGTGAGCCAATATGCTCAACACCAGGACTATGAAACTGAAGTAACTATGAGGACTCAGTTAATTTCATTATTCACACCTGAGCTTTTCCCACTGTAACATAAAAAAGGCCCTTTACTGCTGAGCTGAGCTCTTATCAGTGAGGTTAAAAGAAAAACCTGGGTGAGTGTGAAGAATCATTGAGTCACTAAATGTAACTCTGTCAAAGGGTAATGTGCATTTGAAAGAGAAAATATATGTTTGTAGAGTAAAATAACATAAATAAAATTAATTTGTGAGTTATCCCAGTTATTCCCTACATTACACTCTGTATGACAAACATTGCTTTATGCTTTTACATAAATTGCATTATGTTTTATTATAATTAATGATTCATCATCAAGATTCAGGCGTGAAGATGTGAGATTTATGTGATGTTGCTGGCAGCAGTTTTATAATATCAAGTTTATTTAAATTTTACTTTAAATCTCAGCACATGGCAGAGTGACAGCGTTTCTTTGTGACCAAAACAAAATGTGTAAGCGTTGGACATGTGGTGTTGTTTCTGTTCAGTGTTGACATTTTGTGTCTCTGTAAAGTCCTAACATACCTCAATCACCCAAAGACACGCAGTCTTCAAACTTAGGCACCACACTGTTGCCATGACTACCCTACATTTGCCATTATAGTCTTATAAGGAGACAAACAACTAATTATTTGTCTAAACAGGTAAACAAATATTTTATTTTTTACCATTAAAAAAATTGTGTCACAGCTTGTTAATGATTCCTCAGGTCCGGAAGCTGAACTGCTTTCAACCAGTGTTGTGTAATGTTGACTGTTATCTAATTCAGATCACTAACAGCTGACTATTGATAACTGTTAAAGTTAGGCTTTGTGTAAGCAAAGAGATTGATTTTAGAGGATTGACAAGTCATGTTATTTTGGTCAACACACTTGAATTGAAGCTATAAAGTGGAAAAGACTCAAATAAATATAAATATTTACCAGTTTGGATGAATTAGAAACAGACTTTTTCTGGAGCCACATGATTGGAGTGCACATACAGTATATGACTGTTCTCCAGATGTACACACCACATCTCCAATAGTAACCCTCTCCCCCAATTCCTACAGTCAACCCCCACCCCAAGCACCTCATGCACCCTTGCCTTGGCTCCCCTCCCTGTGTATTCTCTCACATGAGCCATAGTTGTCTAATTAAAGCTCCAGAGGAGCACTCTCTCCTGACATGCCCTCAGGGTGTGCCAAATGGGCCACGATGGCATGAAGTGGGGGTTATATCTGGTGAAGGTGAACAGTGTGCATAAACAGGGTTTTTTGGGG
The DNA here is from genome assembly GCA_038496675.1 of Rachycentron canadum. Lineage (NCBI taxonomy): Eukaryota > Metazoa > Chordata > Actinopteri > Carangiformes > Rachycentridae > Rachycentron > Rachycentron canadum. The sequence continues at coordinate 8,311,013 of CM076651.1, forward strand.
ATCTCAATAATATGGCAAATGGGCGGGGGGACACAAGGGGTCTTATCATTGCAGTAGACCTGAGCTGAGCACCAGGGTGTGCGAACCTGGCTCACCTCACTGCACCTAGGAATGACAAAATACGCAGAGCAGACAAGATAAACTGCTTAATATACACAGCACACACTGACACACATTCATACACCAATTCACATGCATGGATGCAGTCAGCTGCACATACAGTCCTCTAAGACACATACATGCAGAAATAATGTGAATGTACAAGCACAACTGAAAACAACAATATTTACAACAGCACTGCAGAAGGAAGCCCTGAATTTATTGAATATTACATTTTATTTTCAGCACATTATGCACAGTATGCTAATACAGCTGTACTATGGTTAATATTAATAGGAATCAGTCCGCAGGGTTCAGGGATATAGAAAGGCTGTGGTGTATGCTGTCTGGTGATGTTTATATGCCTCATTGCCCAAAGCACATAGACATTCACAGGCTGAGAGCTGCCTGAACCTGTCACATCAGAGCAGCTCTAGACTGAGCAGACAGAGAGGGACGGACTGATTGAGAGAAACTTCACTTCGATGAGTCCAGTGCGATCAAAGATATTTAGCTTTGATTTTTCTTATTTTTCTGCCAGTGTTGGCTTCGAGTCTGTTCCTTTGTTTAGATGAGGGAAACCAGAGTAGTTCAAATACATAGAAAAATATTTTAGAGAAATAGACATAAATAGTCATAATATGAATATACATCGACAGCCTGGATTTTAACAAATAAATAGGCTGTTTAAAGGAATAGTTTGAAAGTTGAGAGACCACTCTCACATCTAGATTATCGAGATTAAACAAACAAAATTTACAAGTGTTAGCTCAAGAGGTGCTGGTTGGTGGATTTTGTTACCTCTGGGCAGAGCCAGGCATGTGTTCCCAGTCTTAATGCTAAGATAAGCTACCTGGCTGCTGGGTGTAGCCTTATAAACCCAACAGACGTGAGGGGGGTGTCAATATTTTCTTCTGTCTGCAAGAAAGCAAAGTGTATTTCCCAAAATATCACAGCATTAAATGGAAATTAATTGGAAAAAATATATTTTAAAAAATGTGAAGGCTTCATAATGGCCATGTCTGCTGGAGATAACCAGAGAGGCAGATGCCCATATGGGACACTCCTTCCCCTGCTCCTCACCCAGCTGAGCCTTTGACATACAACCCCATTTTCCACCCAGAGACAGGAGTTATGACACTGTCAGAGCAGCAGCTGTGGCAAACCTTACTGTTATAGTGGATGTGTGCGTTTGTGTGTCTTCAGTGTGTGCGCCACGCATATGAGGGAATGTAACCTATATAGCATGTCAGTCGACAGATAGCTCATCAGTAACCAGGCAGCATGCTGTAGCTTTGCAAAGCCCCATCCTCTCATCAGACCTCTGCCTCCTTCTCTGCAGCTGTGGTGGTGGAGGAGTCTGATAGGTGTCGACCGTACAAATTTGAGTGTGAGACTGAATCATGTGCATGTTTTTTTTTTTGTGAGTGTCTGTGCTGCCATGTCTGATAGATGATGTGCTTATGTGGTAATGAGCCACGCTGCACTGTGACCATTTTCCCTGACTCCCCGAGAGGGTTTCAAATGGCAGCACGCTTCCCTAAATCATCCTCCCTCCGGTTCCTGATCCCGATCCCTAACAGTCACACCGTCCCTGCTGCAGGCTTCATCCATCCAGGCAGGAATGGAAAAATGTCTAGACTGCACAGATCACTTGCTGCTGACCTGTTCATTAGTTTACATCCAAAATGTCAGTGTCATACATGTGTCATTGTTTGGCTGTATGTCTATTTTCAAGCATTGATTTAGAAAAACTATCGAACATGGTGGTAATTTTATCAGCGGTACAGGTTTTTTTCCCTTTTGGTTAAAGTCCAAGTAAAAAGAAAAGAAAATTAAACCTATTAAACCAAAAATAAAAACAGTATGCAGCTATACCAGGAAACTAAAAAACTAATTAAACTAATTTAAAGGAATATTTTGGGAAACACAAATGATAATCACCCCCATAACATCAGAACTGTTGTATTCCCTCTTATTGTTTTTGCACAGAATAAATTATTTATGCTAAGCTAAGCTAACCAGCTGCAGGCTCCAGCTACAAAGTTACCATACAGACGAGAAAGTGCCATCGATTCTCTTATCAAAAGCTTGGCAAGAAAGTGAAGTGTATTTCCCACTATGTTAAACAGTTCTTTTAACTGGTCAGTCAGGGTGGTGTGGGCCACATGCTAAAGAGCTGTTTTGGGAAATACAGCTATTGCTATAGCTATAGATAGGAAAATTGACTGTTCAGAAAGTGCTCCCTATGCTTATCTTGTAACCTGCTGTCTGCTTTGTAGTCCCCTCTGCAGCGGCAGAGTTTCAGCTGCCTCGTGTGCCACATGTGCAAGTTTGTAACTTTGTTTCCTTAGATAAATTTCTCGTGTTTGCGTGTTGCGTTAGGTAGCGTGAGACTCCCGCAATAGCCAAACTAACAGTTGTTACCACATGTGAACAGTGTTGCCTGAGTGTTGACAGTTTCCTCACCTTTAATTCAGTATAAATATTTAGAATTTAGCCCTAAAAGATTGTAAAGTCTTCTTGTAGTCCAGCATACCTAAGTATTTAATCAACCCATTTTTAAATTTGGTGGGCTGCAAAGTAACTATCACCGGCTTAGCATAAAGACTGAAAACAGCTCTGTAACTCATCAAGAATATTTTTTCTCTATACTAAACTAAGCTAATCAGCTGCTGGCTGGAGCTGGCAAGAAAGCTAATACATGTATTTTGAAAATGTGGAATGATCCCTTAAAATATAGTCAAGAGCGAAACCAGCTGAAAAAGCCTCATCCAGAAAGCTGCAGTCTTTGTCACAGGATGATGGTGATGCCTAAGTCCCATATCCACTATGTGCAGTATAATCATGCCTGGGAGCGACTTGCCATGGATGACAGGCTCAATGTGCCTTCATCAGGGGTTTATCTGATTTGCAGAGACATCTAATGCACATGGGCCAGTTTTTGATAAATATGTGTATGTGTGTGTGTGCATGTATCTGTGTGAGAGACACACGGAGACAGAGAAACTGTAGAAAAAGATAAGAGAGAAGAGCATCGTAGACACAGGCTGGCAGCCCAGTGTATCGAAAAGACCATCAAAGCACTACTACATTTCCAGCTGCAGAAAATCAATGTTGGAGTCGACGAGAGATAAAAATTTATCTGAGACTGGGGATGCAGAGTATATTCTCACAATTTCCTCTCCTTCCATTGTACAAAGGTGAGGGATAACGCAGTCATGAGTTGCTGCTGTTTCCTGTGTGTGATAACTCAGGAATGGCAAACATTCAGCCGCCTCATTCACATCATATCATCAGTGGGTAGAGTGTGACAGCAGGACGTAGCCAGGGGGTTTCTGATAAGAGCGGGTATCAGTCAAGTGAAAGACTAAGCAAATATAATAATGGAGGTTAGGGAGGATGGTTGGTTACATAGGGAAAAGAAAGAGAAATGGAGAAGAGAAAAAAAGCAGAAGTGCAATAATGTTTTGAATATTGTCTGTGAAATTATGGAGTTGAATCTGTTACAGCTTTAACTATGTGAGATTAGCGTTATTATTGTAAAGAAATAGATCCACATGTGTTTTTTTCTATTGACCAATTTCTATTGACCAATAAAAATAAAACTCTCATTTAGTTTATTTCCAGTGTGATACAAAAAAGACTGTACCTGAGATTTCTCATTAAGTCTCTCAAACATAAACTATCCAGCTGTTACAATCAGTAACAGCTGGATAGTGTTGCAAATACTGACTGATAAACATCCCCCAAAGAAACTATTAGTTAATTAGTATTATTTTCTGTGGAAAACAACATGCTTAAAGTCCTATATTTAACACCAGTTTAAAGAAATATTCACATTGTGCCAGACGCCACATGTAGTTTTTAGTATTATAGCATTATACATTAGCTTGTAATTACACAACTGTTATGTTAATATATTTTAAAACTTCAAATAACGTAACCATATTTAAACCCTGTACAAACTGTAACACACTGTTAGCTAAGTTAGCTGATTGACTGAGCTAATTTAGAAGCTACTGTACAATTGTAGGCCACCAGGAATTAGAGTAAATCAATCGGCCTCTCACCCGGACATACAGTAGAATAACGTGTTATCTGGACCTTAGCCATAATAGTAAGAGTGTATAGTGAACTGCTGTGCCCATGACCTGGGAATGAGTTCGGATTATCAGTCTTCCTAAAGACAAAATAAACAATGTGCTGCCAAGTTATCAGTCTTTGTTTCTATTGAGGAGCCTTGAATTTGATTAAATTATCCAAATAATCACTTGCTCTAATTTGATATTGCTCCTGAAACTGAGAAGTGCAATCTGCCGTTCTTTGATATGACTGAAGAGATGCAGGAAAAAAAAAATGCACTCAGAGGCTATAAGACTAAGCTGTCTTCCCAAATTTCTGATTCTCACAGTTTTTTTTAAGTGGTTTATCACAGAAAAAAAACAAACACTGACTTGTAAATAAATTTCAGACATATTTATTTAAATAAAGGTTTAAAGATGAAAATAGCGTATGACAATAACAAATACAGAATTCAGTCAATAATTTAAGCCATAATTGGCAGCTTGATGCAAACATTTTGTTTTGCTTCAGTAACATTCTTCTGGATGATTTCTTATAAAGTTTTAACAGGAAGGATATGTACAACAAAACAAGTCTATCTGCCAAAAACAAACAGGAGAGAAACTTTGAAATGGATCTTGTTTGCAGGTTTTGCAAAGTCTTAAAAATCATTGACCTTAGTATCTCAAAAAGGTCCTTAGAAGACAATGAAAAACTTAAATATAATGAAGAAAAGTCAGAAATCTCTTGGCTGCTGTGGGCAGTAATGTAAATCTCATTGTATGTGACTGCATTCTCAAGTGTTAATCATATATGAACTAAAAGTGGATTGTTATGACAGTGGATTTTGCTGCAGGAGGCTCTTTTAAAACTAAACAAATTCATAATTTATTCTTGAGTTAATTCATTAAATAATTTTCTGAGTCACCAGGTATTCTTGTTGTACAGTCGGCTGTTGCTGGGAAGTTCTGAAAAATGTTATTATTATTATTAATAATGTAATAATTACAATTATACAATTTGAGTCCATCTCTTCATTCTTGACTTTTCATCCTTTTCATACTTTGTACAGTATGAAACAATGTTAAATTGAATTCTATGTGGTATCAGAAAGCCTGAAATTTAAGTAGGTGAACTGGCGATCCTTGTTTGGGACGGTCACAATGCTCCAGACAGGGAAAGTGCAGAGACTGACTCAGCTGCAGAGACATGGTTTTGGTACGTGCTGCTTCAAACCACTGCTGGTTGCCACTAGTGCAGGGTCTTTAAAACCAGGCAGAGATGTTTCACCGTCCACTGCTCCACAAACTGTCCAGCCATCACCTTCGCTGTGGCTTCTGTCTAATGCTACAAATAAAAGGTGAGACGCCCTCTCACAGAGCCATCCCTCCCTCTCTCTCTTGGAGACGGGAGTCCTGCTCACACTGTTGCTAGGCAACACGTTAAATTCCAGTAATCTGTACATCCAGCGACGTCCGGGCTTCTTGGTGCAGACCTACAAATCATCAAGTCCTCCATTAGCTGAGCTGTCAACAGCTGCTAATGCCAGAGGACTCAAGTGAATACAAGAACAGCATCAACAGCTACAAAAACACCACAGAAAACCACAAGGCAGAAGAAACATCCAGAAAAACAGCTAAGTGGAAACATCAAGGAGAGTTTGCAGGGTTGCAGTTGTAAAATAAAAATGTAAATATTATTAGAAGGTAAAAAATTTCTTTGTCCAGACAGGACCAGCCTGTGATTCAATTCAATCCCAATCTCAAGGACATTTAGTTAGAACTGATGTGATTGGTATTGAGAGTCAAAGCCTCTGGACTTTGTGGTCATAACCAGGACTCCCATTATACAGTCTACATCGCAAAGTGATGCCAGAACTGAAATTGTGCTGAAGTCTGCTCCCCCTTCGGCTCATCTTTTCTTCCCAATATTTCCTTAATATGTTTCCTGTAGCACCCCCCTCAGTGGTTTGGGTTAGGGCTTCACCTAGATGTCGATAGTTAGGAGCAGCACAGCAACTAGTTCAAGTTAGGGTAAACATCTTGTGAGACGACTGTTTGGGGCTATAGGAATAAGGTTTGGTTCAGATTTGGGTAAAGTGAAACAGTCTTTGACACAACACCTGTGACTGTAACGTCCAACGTTTGAATCTGCTGATCTCACCCAGGAGTTATATAACTGACCGAAGACACTTAGAAAACAACTTTCTCTAAATATGTGAATGTCTATAATGATAATTTCAACGTTAAGTTTAATGTATATGTTCACGTTGTTAATGGTCACCTTGTTCCTTGTTTATGGCAATTCGTATTATCCAGTATTTATCAAGCATTTGTGTGATATTCAGTCGGGGGGGGGTCTCACATTAGTTATATAGTTCTGGTAATTTTCACCCTTGCTCTGTCAGCTTTCAATTGCATGAGCACTTCACACTTCACTGTTGGGCACAACCACCTACTATCATTGTGGAAATGTGATGCCAACCATGCAGATATCCAGGCAGTGGGAGCATTTAAAAACAACAACAATGTAGCTTTACGGTGATCTCCACCTATTCTATACATCAAAATCTGTTTACAGGTCTTGGGGAGTACTATTACATGCAGTATGTGGGAAAAAAGTTGTATGAAGTGAGCACACCACTGTAGCAAGCTCAAAGTTACATTAGCCTGTAGTAAGATAACATACTCTGCCTAACTTTCCTTGGTTGCATTATGGGTAAGGTTTTGGCAAGGGCAAAGAATATGTGCAATAAAAAGATGATAATTAATTTTTTTTTTTAACTGTCCATCATGACTGATAATTTGCAATGTGTAATGCAATTTGTTTGCTCAGGCAGGGTGAGCAAGCCCACGTTATATTGTCAATCCAAACTTGAGGACTTTTCCATATAAATATTATAAACCCATCCTGTTTGTCTTGAATAAAAATAAAATATTTGTTTTATCTCTTTTTTTGGTGGAACATGTATTAAAAGGTCCATTAAGCAGCTAAAGTAGTAGATGATGCATCATGTAACACCACTAAAATCAAGGCCTATAGTTAATAACACTGAACAATTAAGACTGCTGCGGTGACAGGTAATGAAAGGGGGTGTGACAAAAATATGTTCAGACAGTCTTTACATGGCCCAGATTTTGTGTTGTTTGTCACAGCGTGTCCACCCGAAACTGTTTTGTGGCTTATGTGAGTGCTGAGTCACATTGTGCTGCTTCAGATGTGCTCTCAGCTCGTCCTCCCACTGCCTTTGCAAGTGAACACTCTGCCTGCCAAGTCCCGCCCTCCTCTGCCCGTTTTCTCCACTGTCAGCTTTAATTCCCGAATGAAATACTGTGAGGGGGTCAGCGGGGGAATAATTTTCTCAAGGACCACTGTTTTAAATTCCTCAAGCTGTTACTACCACTTCCTGTCAGGTTTTACATTTCATCTAGTCACCCAGCCCATATTGTGACCTTAAAGGGACATTCAAATCAAGAGATGGATGGGAGTGCGCACCACTGTAGAATTTCAAATGGGTCTCATCAGGGTAATGCAGTCATATGCAGTGTTTTCAACCACTTTCCCCAAAGAAAAGAGGAGGTACTGACCTTATTTAAGCCAACTCTATCACAGCAGCCTTTATGTGAAAAGAAAACAGGTCTGCACCTTAAAGTGCCTGTTATGCTAGTATTTAACCAATCAGACAACATCAAATATTTTCCCTCTGTTTCTGCGCTGAGTGCTGGTGACAAGTCTGGATCAAAAGTTCAGTGTCAGAGTTGAATATGGAGAGGGCAGTGATCTTTTTGAAGTGGCTGAGGGAGATCGGGCTGCAAAGGAGAAAGAGGCTTTGTAGACATCCACATCATTGCTCTCTCTCCCTTGCACTCCTGCTGAACAGGCTACAGTAAGAGTTCACTTGTCCTTGCTTTATTTCTTCCAGCATGATCCCAGCAGTATTCACATGATGGAGCAGCTCTTGGACTTGTCCTTGCTGAAGGTGGAGGAGAGGAGTTCTGTCTTGCTTGGCAGGTTGAGGAGCCTCTTGGAGAGGCGGCGGACGGGGCTGGGTTTATTGGCAGACTGGAGTTTGTTCATGCAGGCCAGTGCTGCGGTACGGAAAACACTGTGGATGCTCTTCTCCGATGTGAAGGCTGAGCACTCCAAGTAAGCCTCTGCCCCAAGCTGCTTGGCCATGGACGAACCCTACAATGCGAGGGGGCAAATATATGAATGTCAACCTGAGTATGAACTACAACAAATTAGAACAAAGGGGGGTTTCTATGCATAACCAGTCCAGAGGGGGACGAAACCTAAACACAAACAGAAATGAGAAAATGGAGGTCATGTCATGGAACAAACCTGTTCATGGGAGATGGGACTCTGTTTCTGATTGGACAGCTCCATGCGTGTGCATACGTCCGTGCGCAGGTCTGTCTTACAGCCTATTAACAGGATCCGTGTGCTGGGGCAGAAATCCTGGATCTCTGCTTTCCACTACGAAGAAAATTAAACAGAGATGTCACCAGACTGACAAAGGAGGCGACCACCTAGAGTTAACGTGTAAGGTTCATCGGTTATGATTAAATCACTATTTCATACTCATTCAGCTCTCTATTAACAGAAAACAGACACATATGTAAATTAGATCAGCAACGTTGTGAATGTAGCTGCATTAAAACACAGTGTAGGTGAACACAGAGGGCAGGGGGAGACTGGATGGTACACCTGTAGTAACCACCTGTGTGCAGCCTTTCTGCCATCCGTCACTTTTTCTGTAAGTTGATATAGTTGTTGATACAGTGCAGCTGTTGTCATTAAACTGTATTAACGCATGATTGATTTTGTCAGACAACGTCCCACCTATGAAATAATGATTTTATCAGCCAGCTGTCCTTCCTAGATGTTGTTGTGTGCCAACTGAAAAGAGGGTGAGGAGGATGAGATTTAACTACATTCACATTGGACAGGGGTCCTTTACAAAAACAACCTGGACACACTAATGTTGCTGTTGTTTTCACACAAAATCAGTCTTTTAAAATGTATATGACCTAATGTAGACAGAATACAAACTGATGCTGTAACACTGCTGTTGTCATCCTGTCACGTTCACATTGCAGCTGTCCATACCTTCTTCAGTGCACCGTCTACTGTATCTGGTCGGCTGATGTCGAAACATAAGAGCACTGCATCTGAGTCGCTGTAGCAGAGTGGCCGGACGTTGTCGTAGTATGGAGAACCTAAAAGGACAGAAGTAAAGATTTACTTCCATGAATGTGTTGTTTAAGAGGCTCGACTTGAAACCACTTTGAAAATGAAAAGCTTTAGTTTTCCCGCTGTCAGATTAAAGAAAGTGTCTTTGTTTCTATTTCTGCTTTTCTGAGCCCAGATGACACTATTATAATGTTCTTTCACAATCATCCTCCTCACATTCACACAGTACAAAGACAGACACATAAACCTCTGCCAAACTGATAAGAGAGCAAATAATTTAACTAAGCTTGACACCTTCCCACTGAGAAAAGTAAACTAACTCAGTGAGTCACAGGAAGTGTAACTCTGCACAAATCACACCTTTCCGTTCTTAGTCAACATAAAACTTTATTTACCAAACTTTTCAATCAGCAAAAAAGTGAGGGGAAATTATCACCAGATATGACTTTTCCATGGTAAAGTGCTTCAGGACAGACACTATGTCTGAGCAAAATGAAGTAATTTTAATCTTGTTAAGATCTTCTAAAGTTCTTGTTAAATTAAATCTGCATATAAATAAGTATTTAATATACATATAAATGGTTGCTAGATCATGTAGATGTTCATATCTGGCATTTTGGGAAATATGATTATTTGTTTTCTGGAGACAGATGAGATGATTGACAGCCAGCAACTAGTTAGTTTAGATTAGAAAAAAAGGTTGAAAATAGCCTGGTTGGACACAAGACACATGACCCCATGTTGTGAAAGTGACATTTTCACACTTGGTTCTCCATGAACGATACAAACAAGATGTAACATGTTCATTTGTTAACTTATATTAACAAAATCAGCATTTCTAATATGTTAACAAACTATTCATATTGACTCGAATGAAGTCGGATGAAAATGATTGTGTTTCAAAAGTTGCATCTTTAAAATTGCAATCATACTTCCTGAAGGCCAATCACTCAATTGGCTATTCCTCACTTCACTCAGACAGACGATCCTGATGGTTACACATTAAAATGTCACCTTAGCTAAGAGAATATGAATTACGGTGTAAAGGAAACATATTTGTCTTCCATTTCCACAAAGGGCGCACCGTTACAATATGTAGAAGTTATTTTAAACTCTAAGGAAGCCTCCTGTGCTAAAAACAGAATGACAGGATGTCTGTACTCTATTGTCCTCGCGCTGCCACCTAATCACTCCCCACACACAAACACTAAGATTTAATTTCCTACTGTCCTTGAGGGCCAAATGTGCACCAGAAGCTTTCCTTCAACTGGGATTAACTAACATCATGTTGTCTTGATGAATCTGGAGGTCTCTTTATTTAGGAATACATTTTTTTTCCAATGAAAACACCATCAAAAAGCACAGTTGTTCAAAAAGCCCCTCTGGTTTACTCTGGTCTTTCTGAATCTTAAACTTAACTCTGCAAAGTAGGACAACTTATACAACTACAGTCTATCAATAACATTTTTTTTTTAGTGGGAATCAAAGCACCCATCACATAACTATCCAGGGTGATGTAAGGATGGAGAAAGAAAGCAGAGAGATTTTAGAAAGGACACAACTTTGAGCACCTACCAACTCCCACATATTAGCAGCCCCCTGCCTGGACACACAAAGCAAACACACACACATATGCACACACACACACAAACTCTTTGAATTAAGCAAACACTGACCGAAGCTGTTCACAGTTATTTCCCTCATTGATTCATTTGCTGATTATCTAATTAATTAATTTATTGTTTGAGGTATAAAATGTCAGATAATGAAAAGTTCCAGAGACACTTTTGAGTTCCGTTTATTGTTCAACCATAATGAACTTAATATGATAATTGATTGATCGATTGATTGATTAATCGCTCCAAAGAAAATGAATTATGAACTGATTTTTTTTTAAAGCATTGATATTCTCCATTTCTCCATTGAGGATGTGCTGTTTTTCTTTATAATCAATGATGGTGAATGACATATGTTTTGGTTTTGAACTCCTGGTTGGACAATAAGGGATTTAAGTATCTTACTTTGGAAAGGAAAGATTAGCAGATAAGAAATAATTTATGAAGGTATTCATTAGTCACAGCACAGCCATAGAACATGTTTAACAAAGTAGGACACCTGACGCAATGTTGTATATAAATAAAGATAATAAAGGAGGAGGATGAAAAATAAAAATAAAATAGTCATAGGATCTGAGTGTGTGTGTGTGTGTGTTGCAAATGTAAATAGGTCTTATGCAACTTTTCCTCTGGAAAGGGTGACTGTCCAGAAAGTTTTTACTCCGTGGGAGATAAACAGACAAACCTACATTAGTTCAGTGCTGGCTTCAGTTACATAAGCCCTTTTTTTTTTTTTTTTTTTAGGCAGCACACACCATAAGGCAGTGAGGAGGTCATGCATATCTTTTCTCTCAGTATCCCTCACTTGCGCCTTCTGTTCACAGCAACTGTACGGCATACATACACACACACATAGTTACACACATTGGAAGACAGGACAAACACGTGCACATGCACATGCACACACACACACACACACACACACACACACACACACACACACACACACGCACGCCTGCCCACACTCTTACAGACTTCCACCCCCTGCATGGACGAGGCATCCCCCTCTCCCCTGTGAAACAACCCCTCTGCAGGCCAACTGGCACTGCTCAACTTCCGCTGAGCACAAAGCCTTAGCTTGTACTGTTATGAAAGAAATCTATACTGCTGCGGACGGCTTTCCTATTGATCCTATCTACACCATTACTCTATGTCATTATGTCAGTAGATCACTGCAATTAACCTGTCTAGGCAGCTCACGTTTTCAACACAGCTGGATGTTTTGGATCCAACATCTAAACAAATTATACAATCATTTTACCTATGTTTTATTTTCTTCATCCCACAGTCCAACTGAGGGATATTCAGTCCACATAAAACAGAGAAAAGCATCAAATCCTCACTTTTAAGAAACTTCAACCAGCAGATTACTAGCATTTCTGCTGCTTCAAAGGCAGATCAAGTGATAAAGCAACTGATAATTTCAGCACTAGTCTGTGTTTATGATGAAGTGAGTTGAGAGATGAGCCTAATTTTGAGAGTCACACATTATTCACCTAGTTCCTCATAGAGGTCAAAGGTCAGGAGCATCATCTACACAAATATTTGTAAAAACTATTTACCCATTCAATAGGTTAGCTCTCTGATCTGTCAGCACCAAATGATCAAATATACAAGACAAAAAAACTACTACATACTGTACCTGCCACTACTACCTACTTCATACTACTATAAATTCAACACCACCCCTTCCCATCTTATGGATTTAGAAATTAAAAGGAAATAGAAACTTAGCTAATTTTTCAAGATCTGAGTCTGAAATTTGAGGATTTGTTGTTTTTCTGTGTTATATATTATCGTGAATCTTTGGATTTCGAACAATTAACAAGGAATCAGAAGACGTCATCTGAGGCTGTAACACATACACAAACTAATTAATCATTTCATTGAGAGCTTAGTTGTCGGATTAATTGATGATGAGCCATTAGTTGCAACTGCTGAATTAACAATAATACAAATAATTTTAAAGAGCACAACTATACAAGTTTCATTTTAAACTCTTAGACCAGACTGGAAATACCAAAGTCATATTGGTTAATATATCTATAAGGCCCCAATCTAATAATGTGGACAGTTAGTGCTAAGTTTTGAATTAGCACATAGTGTGTATTCAATTTCTTTCCTTCATGATTTTCCTGGTAATAGCTTGGTCATGTTTATCAAACAGGGATCCTTATTTGTCTTTGGTCATGGGGTCTTTATTTAATCATGCAGAGGACTCCACATGTAAAACTTTCAATTTTAGGGCCCATTGTCTGGTGATAATCCAGGCAGACTCTGTTGTTCTGGCTTCATTCCCAGCACCACTTTTCAAACAAAGTTCCCTCACCAGTTTTCACACCGGGTCAAAAGCTGCTTAACTGCATCAAAACAGGACTGACAGACAGTGAAGCCTGAGTAAACAGCAACAACACTTTCAGTAAAACAATGGACGAGGCGGGCTTCGTTTACAGTCGTTATCTGACTCCAGGCCGACTGTGTCACCGGGAGGATAAACAAGTTCCACAGACCAGCTGATGAATACAGCACTGAAACTGACTATTTCACTCATTGCTCAAACTCAAGACAGACCGGGTGGCCTTTAAACAGTCAAGTTTAAGTCAAGTTACTCAAAAAGGAGCATCACCCTCACCTGATGTGTCCCAGAGGCTGAGCTCAACTCGCTGGTCTTCAAGCTCCAGACACGCTGTGTAGTTCTCAAACACAGTAGGGACGTAAGTCTGGAAAGGGATGATTAAACAAAGACTTTAGGCATTTTGAAGTTCTCAATAAAAAATATCTCAAATCCGCATGGAAAGTGTCTAAAACTTATTTACAATGAGAAACATAAGCCCGTCAGGAATTACCAGAGATGGATTTACTTGTTCTGATCAACAGCAAAATGTATGAAATGTATCATCATAAGAAATGAAAGACAAAAAGCATCAACATTTTAAGTGACTGACAAATAAATGAATTATTAAAACTCATCAACTGACATATTAACCTAATATTACATACTTTACTTTGACGTTACCCTCAGTCTGGACTGTTTAGACCTGAGTTAAAAACCATAGTGAAAGTCAAATAAGCTTTACTTCACTTGTAGCACATGCTAATCCAATATTACTATGGATATATAGTCCTATATCAAAACACTGTATAAGACCAATGAGGGCTCAATCAATTTAAATCAAGTAGCATTGACCTGAACTCAGGAAAGACCTATCTACTGTAATATACTCCGCAGTGGAGGAGAAATACTGAAAGTTCCTGCAGGAGTAAAGCAGGATTATTTAGTAGCATCTGGTTTAACAAGAAGCGCAGACATGAAACAGCAGAGAGATCACATACCTCCGGATAGCAGTCCTTGGCCAACACTTGTAACATCGCTGTTTTCCCGCATTGGACATCTCCGACCAGGACTAGTTTACACCTCGCTACAAAAGGCTGCGTCAGTCTTCTTTCCTTCATGATGGGAACAAATTCCACGGACACGGTCTCACTGGAAATGATGGGATGCTCTTCTGGTGCCAGGCTCCGTCCTCCCTCCCGCTTGATCCCACAGTGAGTGAGGCAGAGGAGCAGTCAATGAAGGAGTCACTGCGGAACTTTATATAGCCGCGCCAACCAATGAGCAAGAAGGAGGAAGAGGAGGAGGAGGAGGAGGAGGAGGACAGAGCTGCAGGATTGTGGCCAGGTTCTTTCGAAATATTAAAATTATCAGTCACCTCAATGCACCACCTGAACCACCCTCACACCAGTAAACAAAATAAGTTTTTATTATTATTTCTATTTATATTATTAGCCCACGATTAGATTTTCTTATATTTCAGATATTCAGTCAAAAGTAGTCAGGAGTATAGCACAAATAATGGAAGCAGATAAAGATTAGGTTTTTAACAGTAGAAAGTCTGAAACTAACAAACGCACATATATACCACAAAGAAAGACCTGACCTTGAGTCCTGGTAGTTAAAGGAAAGTTAAAGGAAAATCAGCCTAAACCTCACTAATTAAGGTATTATATCTTTCTTATTTAATCTTAAACAAGTGCAACACTAACCATTCAGAAAAATCAAATACTTGGTCTGAAAACACAAGCAATCTAGTTCTGATCAAGGATAATCCAATGTTTACTGAGGTTTAATGCGGCTCGTGCTGTGTTTTATTTACCATTGAACAAGGCCAGGCTAGCTGTTTCTCCCTGTTTCCAGTCTTTGGGCTAAGCTAAGCTACATATTTAATGAAGACGGATTAGTCTTCTGCTGCAGCTCCCAGCAACAAAGCAAATGAGGAGGAAAGGAAAGGAAAGCAAAAGCAAATAAGTGTAATCCTAACATGTTGAACAACTCCTTTAAATAGTCACTAACACCTTGTTGACAATGTGAAGCCAGTGGAGTTTTTTTCATCCATGTGGAAAACTTGACGTATCTTTGTTTATAGGCCTAAATCTAATTTTGTTCACAGTTCAAACAGGAACAAATACTCACCAAGATATGTTTCAACAGTCCTGCATGAAAATCTGATTAATGTACATGGTATTAGCATTTCTATTCCTCTCCTGCCAGCAGTTAGTGTGTGTAGCTTGTGTTTGTGCAACATAAAGTGAAACCAGAAGTAATCAGACAGTACCTGTATCTGTTATCTGGCTTGTGCCAATAATACAACTGGTTGGATGTGCTGGTTATATCGTCTTTACGTGTTTTTGGAGTTTAATAACCTCAAAGCCTTTGAGTATCTCAGTACAGAGGTCATATTTGTCAAATGATGGCTAAAAATGAAAGTGTATACAAAAAGGTTCAAAGCAGGACATTACACAGAAATCCAGCTAATTAGGATTGGCTGTAAATATCAATGTGATCTCATTGTTTTGCTCACATGTATTTTGGTATGTTTATCTTTCCATCCAACTGTGGGATAAAACCATGTAAGGATGCATTCAATTATTTTTACATGAAACATATGAGTGAGTTTACATGTTTATACAACATGTTGCGTGCAGCATGCATGGCCAAGCGATGCCTGCCAACCGCAAATACATGACAGATGGCTTCATCAATCTGAAGTATAACAGAGAATTCAAGAGTGCGTCAGCCATTTGGAGCGGAAGTGGAGCATGGCGTGTTAGGCTGAACATAAATGGAAACAACTGCTCAACTGTCACAGAGGGCTCTTTGATGGCATTAATGTAAAGTGTGAAACTCTGGATGAGGACATCAACTGCACCTGCTGTCTGGTGCAGAGATAATCAAGGCAAACTTGTGTCCCCCTGTCTTGCTTCATTGAAATTTATATCTTTATGCTCTGCTCCCTCCCCCTTCACACACGTACACACTACACTAAAAGGATGAAAACACTTACGCTCCCTTACTTCTTAACTTTATGCTTCACTCCCTCATGTTCAGTTTTTACTGTATCCTTTGTTCAACTTTCCAAACACTGAGTCACATAACATCTGTTACAACAAATCCCTCTCTTCCTCTACTTTGCTGTGAACAGATCATTGTCTTTCTGTTTGATTTTATGAAGATACATTTAACTAAGAATCATTGACAATGTGTTTCAATCAGATCATTTTACAGTATATGAACTATATATATGGACTACCAGAGGTTAGACAGGTTTTCATGTTTTGGACCTTTTGAATCAACATCAACATCATCAAACACAGTCATACAGTGTATGGTTGTGTGTTCAACATTTCTGCAGAATATGTTTGAGGGATTTTCCACTGATGTGTTGGAAATGTTTTCCTGATGAGAGACGACAGCACTATGAGATGATGACACACTTTGGTCAATCGAGGATACAGTGACTATATATTGACCCATAGTGCTGGATAATATGCTCCATGGGAATCTGATGACTAAACGATCCAGATGTGTCATACCCATTGTTGCATTCTAATGCCTGAAAGTTACACCCCGTGCTTTAACTTTGTGTGTGTGTGTGACAGAGAGAGAGAGAGAGAGGATGTTTGCAAGTATCTTTTATATTAATATGCAATATCTGTATGTCTAAATGTATGGTGAGCCACAGGAAAGCTCAATTATATTATGGTTCAGAGGTGGCCAGTAATGCTTTAGCTTAGGCGGCACTGTATGTAAAATGCAGCAGAATTATTAACATACATTAGAAATGTTGGCAGAGAGAGATAGAGAATGGGCATTGATCCCAAGTCCGTTTCAAATCATTTCTAAGAAAGGATCAAAAAAAAAAAGAAAAGCCCATCACATCCCCTATGCCTTGAGGGAAATTCATTTGCATAAATCAAATTTGTTGTGGTTGAGAGCTCTTGCATTATGCAAATCGGGATATGATTAAAGAATATAACCCCAAACACAAGTGCAATCATCAAGTGGAAATGTATTGGTAATACCTCTCTGTTAATTGCTGTTGAACATGGCACAGTTCATCAGTGAACGGCTTGTAAACAAAAATGTATTCATTACCATTAATTTAGGTGCAGGTATTTCATACATGGAAGCATAGTGTGCTAAAAACTGGGTAATTGCAGGGCTGGAGGGTAGCCCTCACTCTAAGCATCTACCTGTCTGAGAGTTGTGAAAAAATAAATGGATTAAATAGAGTGCATGACAATGGAGGTGTCTTTGTTCATTAGTTGTGTACAAAAAATATTGATATGGTAAAATATTATTTGATTTAATGCATCTGATAGCACCAGTGATGGAATTAAAAGGGTTTATAGGCACAATCTTGACATTTACATTGTATTTCCATTGAAACTGTGAAATAGGCAGAATAACAGAGGCAGCGAGAGGAATTTCTAATGATAACAAGGAACAAGTCAGGAGATGAGACAGAATGAATAGAATTATAAAGCTGATTAATGCTATTTAATATCATGTACAACCGTGCAAAGGGTGAGTGTTATTTTATATCAGAAGTACAATAAGTGTGAAGGGCTCTTAGTAGAGCACAGCTCTCAACCTTCAGTGTGAACAGCACCACTTCAATGAGATGGAGTTTCAGACTGGCTGCTTAAAAATACAATAGTGAAGCCACATTAACGTGAAGCAACCAGTGTTGTCTCTGGTGGGGGGTGGGAGTCCTGCATCTCTACCCACCAGAAAAACAGGGAAGTGTCCATCTTGTGCTATCAATCTAAACATTTCACCTTGAAGCTTAAAGTTTCCTGGTCTTATTGTAGCCTAAATAAATGAGCTATGAACACGTGTTTTATTAGCAGTCATCTACAGTTCAGTACTCCTACAAAGGAGCTTAGTGTGACTACCCTGTAAATATTGTCATGAAACTGCACTGCCCTCCAAAGGTTTAGAACAGGAAGTGCAGTGCAAAAAAGTCCATGAACAATGATCATGGAGTCTATGGGCAAAAAAGATATGTATGGCAACACTGTATTTACAACATAAAGCATGAGTCTTGATAGCATATCCCATATCCAAATGATTTCTAAGTTATTGATGGAATTTATTATTTAACATGTACTCACTTATACTATTGTAATGAAGCTTGTAATATAAAACAAAAAACCTTAATTGTATTTAATCAGTTAATTATTCATAGCTTTTTATCTATATTGTTGATATTTAATGTTACAGTGATTCCGTATGTTTGTTTAATTTTAATTATAAGATGATAAATGCATCCTATTCTTCTCTAATACAGAAGATATACTATTTTTTTTTGTAAATAAAACCTTGATGGAGTGCATTAATTTAACAGGGTGGACT
The DNA here is from genome assembly GCA_038496675.1 of Rachycentron canadum. Taxonomy (NCBI): domain Eukaryota; kingdom Metazoa; phylum Chordata; class Actinopteri; order Carangiformes; family Rachycentridae; genus Rachycentron; species Rachycentron canadum. The sequence goes on from CM076651.1 coordinate 8,329,682, forward strand.
AGGGTGGCTTAAATAATAAACAAAAAGCTATCAAATGTACATATTATGAGAAAGACATTAAAACCGAAGAACAGCCATTCAGCTGGAAAAGATTACAAAACCAAAGCTGTAATTCTTGATTTCCAACATGGTAATGTCAAGTATGATAATGTATTTATGAAACAATGTTGTTATATACAGTCCATATGTGACAGTAAGAAGATTCTTTATATTTAAAGTTTGAATGAAATGATTTTTTAAATTAATTTTCATTGTATTTATTTATTAAGTCTATTTAATTGGCTGAATAAAGAAAAAACTTACAGCAGTTTAAAAAAATAAAATAAAATACATTTCCCATGAGCCTCTCATCGCTTGACGAAACTTCCGCTTTTAGATGCGTTGTAGGACGAATATTACAAGGTTAAGTAAAGCGTGGATGAAATAAACCGGGGTCTTATATCTGACTTCAGAAGCGGGTCAGTCATTCTAGTTGTGAAAGTTTTAGCTTTACGTTTCCTGGTCGATCAAACGGGGACAATGATCCTCTGAAAGCATCTTCTCAAACAGGAAGCACCCCCTTTCTGTGACGTCATTGTCCGAGCCTTGTCTCACTGGCTCTGTTCGCCGCTGCTTGAGCGTTTTCCCGCGCTGTGAAGCAACGCAGTGAACCCGTAGTTGTAGAAAGAGATAACGTAATTTTACACCGGTACCGGAGTCGTTAGTCTTTAGTGATGCCGTACTCCGACTATGACCCGGCTTGTCTGCCGGACCTGCTGCCGCTGTACTACCGCCGGCTGTTCCCCTTCTCCCAGTATTACCGCTGGCTCAGCTATGGAGGAGGTGAGTACCACGATCACAGGTCAGGAAAGACGGCACACATTGATGTCACTAAGATAAATGACTGGAGCTCATCTACACTGTTGTGTTGATTGTTATTTCTTTATTTAAGCGTGCTTTATCTCGGCACTATCAGTTATGGTTGTGTTTTTGTTTGTCCTGTTGACAGCACGTTGCATTTGAAACAACAACCTACAATAAATCGTGCTTTTTTTTAACTTCATGTTGTAAAGTTTATGGAAAAGCGCTTCTAGAAGATGAAGGTGGTGCTCTTGATATTGAATTGGATTATACTGTCAGGTGTTGCTGTTATTTTGATCACCCAAAGCTGAAATACCAAGTGGGCAAAGCAGGCAACTGCATCAAAATAGGAAATGTGGCTCAGGTTAATATGTTGTTTCTTCTTCAACCTCAGTGCAGAAGAACTACTTTCAGAACCGAGAGTTCTCCTTCACACTCAAAGATGACATCTACGTACGCTACCAGTCCTTCAGCACACAGAGCGAGCTGGAGAAGGAAATGCAGAAGATGAACCCGTACAAGATTGATATTGGAGCAATATACAGCCACAGGGTATTACTGCGTTTTATTTGTGCCCAGCTACCCTGCCATTGGAGCAACAATATGGAGGAAGTTTTGTCTTGTTTGTCGCCCACAGCCGAATCAACACAACACAGTGAAGTCAGGAACCTTCCAGGCGTTGGAGAAGGAGCTGGTTTTTGATATTGATATGACGGATTATGATGACGTCAGAAGCTGTTGCAGGTAAATGTGGTTCACTTTGACTGACTGTGAAATGTGCCACTGACCAACCACCCTATTCCACATCACTTTGACTTGGTAATGCCTCATATCCTGATAGTCACATCACTGATGTAACACACAGTCTAATTTTAGTGCTGCCGATATCTGCTCCAAGTGCTGGACCCTGATGACCATCGCTATTCGTATCTTGGACAGAGCTCTTAGAGGTTTGTTTAGCATTGATTTTTTTTTTTTTTTTTTTTTTTTTTTGAGCCATCTGCTCACTTTATATTAGATTTTTTGCAAAATTAGCATCATACACACACATATCATTTTATGTGTTTTTTCAGATGACTTTGGTTTCCAGCACCTGCTGTGGGTTTATTCTGGCAGAAGAGGAGTGCATTGCTGGGTGTGTGATGAAGCTGCCAGGAAGCTCTCTGTGGCTGCACGCTCTGCTGTGGCAGAATACCTGAGCCTGGTGAAGGTAACAGTATTTTAGCTTTTTATTAGGATTGGGACATATATTTATTTATTAACAGCTGCCCCCTGACCTCATCATTGTGTACATAACAGTGTGATTCTCGCGTGTAAATCTTGTAGGGCTATAGTTAATACCCAGAGAGGTTCCAAAAAGCATTAGTTTAGCACATCTAAGAGGAATACTATAATTTTTTCAAAGCTGTGAGGATAAAAAAATGGATCTACACAGCTCCAGTTTACTTTTGCCCCATTGTTTCCCAACCAATGGGAAACAGTTTTTTCTTAAACTGGTGATATTTCCAACTTAACACTGAATGATGTCATTGCCTGAAAACCAAAGTATAGTTGCCAGTGAGTCGGTCGATGAATGTTTTTTGGTGAATTTAATAGATGCAGTGTTAAATTGTCAAAGCAAATTATACACAATCTGTAAACATGGGAATCTTTCATATTCCACCATTCATCCCATTTTATGTAAATGCAGCATTTAGGCAACTGTAACTTCTGCCAAAAAATAATTTTTTTTTGATAAGTCAGCTTTATTGCTCTGCTGAATTTAACAAGGTCGACTCGGCGTAAAATAATCAATTTACATTATATTATATAATTATTCATTTTCTTTCCATCCCATCAGATATGTTTTTGACAGAAATCACCATTGGATGTGGCCTGATGTGGTCAGTTAATGACTTCTATGTTACTTAATTTTTGAGATCTAATGTAAGACATCATCGCTGATTTACAGGGTGGTGAAGAGACAGTGAAGAAAGTAGTGCTGACGGATCCAATTCATCCTTTTATCAAGTAAGACTTGCATCATTTTCTTTGTGAAGGTCAGTTTGAAGCTGTTAGTGTATCTGTTATGTTTCGATGTTTATGTCTGATTTTACTGCTGTTATTGAGCTTGTTGCCTCTGTTGGATGTTGTGGCTTCAGCTGTGTAAGAGTCTGTATGTGTAACCTCAACAGAGAGTCTTTGACAGTGGTGGAGAGCTACTTCTCCCGTTACGCGCTACATGGACAGGAGATACTGGGAAGCAAGGAATCTGTAGACAAGGTGCTGGCACTCGTGCCTGAAGATATCCTTTTCTTGTTTTTTTTGTATATCTGTAGAACATATGTAGTAGAGCTGGTGGTTTCTTCACCTTAACTCAGCTCTTACATGTTAGAACAGAGTTACAGCAGCAATTACAACTTGAAAAGAAACCTGAGGCTCGCTGGAAACTAGTCAGCGAAAAAGCCAGATGGAAACAGGTTGGTAATTCTGCTCATATCCCATGATCACAGGTGTTTAAACCTTTATGAAGATGCTTACGATGAAGACAGGGGCAATTATACAATCTTTCTTCCTCCAGTCCACTGCCAAAAAGGGCCAATACTTTGACAAAGAAATCATGCTGCAGTACTGTTATCCACGACTCGATGTTAATGTCAGTAAAGGTGTGAACCATTTGCTGAAGAGCCCCTTCAGTGTCCACCCCAAAACAGGTGAGCATCGATCTGACAAGATTAAATAAAGGCTACATGGTAAAAACATGAGCCTCACTATAACGTCTCCCTTTTAACTCTGTTACAGGACGCATCTCTGTTCCCATGGACCTCAAAGAATTAGATACATTTGATCCTTTTGCTGTGCCCACAATCAGGTAAGTGATGATTCAAGCTCTCACACTCTTGTGTTTTTAATACTTGATACTGATGTAACCTTCTCGTAGTCTGATCTGTGAGGAGTTGGATCGACCCAGAACTGAAGAAGATGAGTCAGGAGACACGAAGGAGAAGGAAAACGAGAAGGAGGCATTAGAGAGACGAAAGATCAGAGGTGCAATTGTGAATTTCATTTTTGTATCGCAGACATGAGCTGTACATTTCTCTGTTCTTATTTCAAACATATCAGTTGGTAGGCACAAGGTAAGTTTTTACAGCATCATAATGAGGCAACTGCCGTATGTGAATTACTTTCTGAACTGAAATTTGCAGATACTGAGTAAATGCAAAGGGACTCATCTGCTTAGTCTTCCTATATTGAGAGAGAGACACAGTTTTCAAGAAACCTATTCTTACACTGTAGAAGAGTAGCCTTTAATAATAATTACCCTTAGTAATGGAGCGGGAATGACCAATAGGGTGAAAAATCTTCTTACATTTGCCATACTGTATAATACTACTATATAAAAATATTTACGCCCGTTCTTCACGTTTTAGAAGTTTTCCATGTGTGATTACCTTAATATTAATGGTAGAAATTCACAGTTGAAATGAATAGCAGTCTGTATTAATGACATTAGATGTAAAAAGAGAACTAAACCAGAGAAAGGAGAAAATTCAGGTGCTTGTAGAGGGGGTAAACCAGTAAGAACATGTTCTGTGGACAAATTTGACAAATGCAGACATAAAAAATAGCTGTGAACAAAATCTATGCCAGCCTTATTCTTGCTCTTGGGGAAAGGCAAAAAAAGGGAAAAGGAAGAAATGTACCAACTCCAAAACATGTCGTGGACCCAAACTGGCTATTCAACTGGAATTTAATAAGTCTGTTAAGTCTAAAAAAGGGAGATTTTGTAGTTTACTTTCCCCTTTCCCTTGAGTCAAAAAAATTCTCTCAGTAGTTAAATTTGGCCGCAGAGCAACTGAATATTTCAGCTCACTGACTACTTTTCTTCACAGATTACAAAAGAACCAGTCTGGCAAAGTATGTGAAATACTTTGATCAGTTTCTGGATAAACTGGCTTGTACATGGAAAGGAGAACTTCTCAAAAAGAGTGGTATGTTGTAGATTGAATAAAGATTAATAAATAAAAAACAATGAAGAGATTTTTGCACTTTCATCTAATCAAATTTCTTTTATTCTTGATTACTTTAGATCTCCAGAAAGAATTCTGAGCCCGTTCAACAATCGGAGCGATACCCTCCTGAAGCGGCACTGTTCATAGCTCTCTATTACTAACTGTCCTGTATTTGTTGGGTTTCATGTTGTGGAGGGATTTTACCATTTTGTTGGCCAACAATAGTTTCAGCCACATCTGTTTCATTGTGCTCTCATGGGATTCAGTAATAATAAATTCATAAATGAAACATGAGTAAATCTTTTCCTTAGTGAAGGATTTTCCTATTACAATGCCAATTTTATTGTGGTGTGTCTACTTTACAACTGTACAGTCCTTCATATGAAAATAAATCTGGTATTTCTATTCTTTCAAATTCTTGTACTCCAGTTACTTTGAATTTCAAAGAGGGTTTGGAAATGTGTTTTTTTTTTTTTTTTTTTTTTTTTTTCATTCAAATCTTGTTTGAATCTGAAGCAAGCAGTTTAATGTAGTAACAGTATTACATACAACTAAAAGACAAAGTCTTTTATTGTTAAATCTTGTAATATTACTATTACTGATTTTTTTTTTTTTTTTTTTGGTGTGGTTATATTTTTAAGAGCAATTGCAAGAAAATACAAATAGGATATGGACTTTTTTTCACCAGTTCCTCCTTGTAGCATTAGTGTAGCATCATTTGGTTGATGCTGAATTAGTAGCTAACGTCAAGCAACTTTTACACCACTAAACAGGCAGGTTTACCAAAAAGGCAAAGAGGACAATGGGCCCCTAAAGCCACTGGTTTATTATGTTTTGTTTGAATCCACATAACCAGGTCTATGTAAAATTGTCTGTGGTTGTTACATATCATGTCCACGGTCTTGAAGAGAGATCCTGTGCCAAAATATAATTTTAAGGCTAAGAATGGTGTTATTTTATGATAATGCTTTGAATAGAGTTTTAAATAATGAAAACAGCTGAAAACACAGAAGTCAGACTCTGCAAAGAAAATACCGCCTGTGCCTTTAAATAACCCGGAAGTAGAAAACACGGCTCTAAAGCGGATATTACCGTGAAACCGGGGTTAGAAGTTCTCTCTCACAGCCATCTTGGATATAGCGTCCCAAGTCGGTGAGTGTCTCCTCTGATAATCCAACATCATCCAGTCGTTTTTCACGTACCCCCGCGTTTATTAAGCGTTTAGTGCGTTAAACTAAATTCCCGCCGACAGGCCGGTGACGCTATTACTCTCTCATCGTCCCTCTCTTCAGTGTTTTAAAGCGCCGTTGTGCCTCCGATTTACCGGCTCAAAATGGGGGAACGTGATGACTTCCAGTTTATACCAGCAGCCTGTCACAGGGCCGGGGTGAGACATGAGGTGTAACAGTGTAACGACGAGTAAAGGGGCTCAAACCGCAGGAGACGGTGACGGTTGGGCTGCCCTCGTGTCGGACAGAAACGGTTAATGTTAGGGACGGAGCTCACGAGCTGGCAGCGTGGGCTCGGTCACCCCCGGTTCAACCGGTTGTGACAACTGCAACTCATGGTCTGAACTGGTTCTTTAGAGAGCAGAGAAATTACCACTAAAAATTATACAACAAGGCCGAAGGCAGCTTCCCGTGCGCAGGTTTCACTAATGTGAACACGCGTTGCTCCGGGTTAATGTTTTAAATATGGTGTATTTTCATCTAGACATTGTCCTTCGGTCTATTTGTGTGAAGTAAACGACTTGTGTAACCAAAGCTTTTTTGATTAAACACTTAAGTCTCCTATTCATGTCCAGGTTTGACTATAGGGGTTTAGACTTGCTCTGTTGTTTTCTGGATGGATTCCCAAAAATATTTCTGCAATGTTTAACCCATTATTTCCTGAAGTCTTTTTGTTTTTGCTTTTAAAAAAAAAAGAAAAAGAAAAGAATCAATAATCAAACTTGTTGCCATTATGGGAATTGTTGAAACAGTGGGAGTCAATAGGGGCCCCATTAACAAATGACTGTGGCTACTAGAAGTTAAGATTTAACTTGTGCTAATAAACTGTCTTGTCTCATTTTTCTCACAAGCGGCCATGCCTGGTGAAGCCACAGAAACGGTCCCTGTCACCGAACAGGAGATGCAGCAGCCTCAAGTGGAGACTGGTTCGTATATATTGGCTTCACATGAACATGCCTGAAATACAGTAAAGGGGTCTTTGAACTCTCAGAACTTGTGAATTGGTCAACAAATAACTGTCCATGGAAGATTATTTGTTGAGTCAAGGATCAATATTGGATGATTGGCTCATTAGTTGGCCTAGAAACTCCAGACTCAGCTGGATAGAAACTGAGTCGACGTAACAGGTGACGGTTATTTTGACTGTCACTGACCATGTGTTGAGACATTTCTAACAGTAGTTTGCTCACTGAGGAATTTGCAGCGGTGATATCGCTTGGCTTGCCTTGAAAAGAGTAATCCAGGACCCCTTTTTTTATTTGCACAAACTCACAATGGAGTGTGGTGACTTGCACTGACAACTGGATTTAGCTCACAATGCATGGTTTTTAGTATGGTTTTCCCCTGTGCACAATGAATGACTTGAAAACCAACTTACAATAGATTTGAAGTAGCCTGGTTAGTGGTGGTATAGATCATTCTATGTTTGTTTGTTGTTTTTTGTTTTTGTTTTGTTTTTTTGGCACACTTTTAAACCACTTATTGGTAATAAAGTCTTAGTTCTTTTTTTTTTTTTTTTTTAGCTGTTAATGGAAACATAACTTATATTTACAGTGTATGTGGTCAATACTTAGAAGTAATTTTCCAAAGTGTTATATATAAATACAGTCTAACAATAGTGGACAACTTTTAAAAAATCAGTCTGCATATTATACATGATGCTTTTTTGATCAAGGTTAAAGTAATACCTAGTATTAAAAAGTGAATTTATATGATGTTTATAGGTCAATGAATTCAGAAAAACTACCGTCACATGTTTTCCTGCAGAAATGGTCTGTGAGTGGGTGGTAGTGCTTGGTCATGGGTGGGGCATTGACTTCTATACCAAGTGATCAGTAACCAGAGGCACCAGAGAAACAGGTTAGCCCATCAGTCAACAGTAATTACTCTACAATAAAAAGTAAAGGCACCAAAAGAATTCAGTGACAACTGCAATGTACATGTACTGTGATCAAACTGTGTACTGCCATCAAACTTGTAGCACATTCGTTTTGAAATTGTTTTGCAACTTCTAAACTATTAAAAGATGGCACAAATAGTACTTAACCTAGTACTTACTAGTTTCAAATTGCAAAGAGACTTTTGGCTGCTCTGAAATACTTAAAATGTAACACCATGGCTTATTTCAGTGTCACTTGTTTAAGCTTAAATCAAACTGGATATGTGGCTGAGTTGGGAAGGGTACTGAGTTTTGTACTGGTAACAACTACTGTAGGGTTTAGATCATTATCTTAATTACTTTGAATAATACCTTACATAACCTAGCACCTACTGTGATCTTGGAAAAGACCTCATGAAATTTTAATTTGTTTGATAAAGTACGACTTTAATCGTGCTCTACTGAAACTTCTTTTTTCATTAAACTTCTGAATGTCCAGTGGATGGTGGACTGGTATTCACAACTCTCTATCGCAAATATCTTAGGCAGTGAAACGCACCCCTTCAATATTTTCATTTGTATGCAAACTAAGAACATGCCCATCACAATATCTATGCAAACACAAACTTGGCGCATCAACATACTGTAAAACAGTCACTGATGGTGGATCTTACTCTGTTTTGAGATGGAGGGACTTAACACTTCACTTGAAGTGTTTCCTTGATTCCAACAGTGGCAGTTCTTGGGGCAAATACTATAGCATCTTCAATCCCAGATGGGTCAGTATAGGAAGAAAAATAAGGGCAAGTGTTAAATTATTTCATAGGGACACATTTGTGCTGGCATGTTGACCAGCACTCTGTTATGGGTAATCACAATGCTGTCCTCTTGGACTAAATGGTGATTGCAAAGTAATTTTGGCTGTTTAGCCATTAATGTAATAACTCTTCTGTAATTAATACACATAGACATTGCCAAAAAGCAGTGCAACAATGTATACTGAAGTGTAAAAGTGCAATCAAGTGCAGTATGGATTAAACACAGTAAATGGATTCATAGGTTTTCATGCACAAGCTGCTGTTTTGGACTAAAGGTCTTGCAGCGCTGATCCCACATTTGGACACTGCATGGAGTTTGGAACACGGGCACTTTTTTGTTCTTTCAGTGCACCCTGCTTTTATTTTTTTAAACTGGCATATCAGGAGCCAGTTACACATTGCTGAGCTTTCTCACAATCATCATTTTGTTCACGTGTGGAACACTTTCTTTTTCACGTCAGTGTTTTCATGAAGCTCAAAATTAGCGATCAGAGCTTCTCAGACCAGTGATTGCCCTTCCCCCTGTTACTCCCGGTGCTCTTCCTTCATCAGCTACAGGAGTAATGACTTCCGCTCCTGAGATGGCTGTCCCTACAGTGAACAAAGCAATCCCACTGGAGAATCCTCCAGAAACCTCTGTTCCAGCTCAAGAGATAAGGTCCCCAGAAGAAGCTAGCATTCAGAGCAGTGGTGATCAACCAAATGGTGTTGTTGCAACTGGGTTGGAAATAATGCCCATTTCACAGCAAGTGGCGCTTGCTGACCCATCAGGGGCAGGTTTGCCAGTTGCTAAAGAGGCAATGCCATCTGCTGAGTCTCATACTAAAGAGATACAAAGTCAGGAGTCAGTAGTTACTGCTGAAGTGGCTGACAATGAGGTTAAGCAGATTCCTGCAGAAGAGAATACCTCTGGAGAAGAGCCAGAAGCAGTGGTGGGAACAATTCCTGAAGATGTGAGTGGGGTGATGGCATTAGAGGGCCCAAAGATCCTTTGCCTGGATGAAGCTCAAGAGGTGTTGCCTGGTGACGTGAGCATCGACCTGGAAGCTCAAAACAAAAACCTTGACAAGAAGGAACCTGCTATACTTCTCTCCAAGGCCATTCAATCAAAGGGGACCTCCAAATGTGAAAGCCCACCTATTTCCGCTCGCCACCTGTCAGGTTCGTTTCCACAAGATGTACTGCGATGCCCCACACACACACACACACACTTTTTGCTTCAATCCCTTTTTTCAAATGGTAACGTGATTTGTTGAAGTTCATGTTGCACTCAACTACATACGCACAACAAATACTCCCAGTGCTCCCTCTGTGACGTTTATTTTTCAGACTTGACTTTTTCAGAATTTGATTTTGTTTTTGTCTGCACCTGTAGCGCCAAAATCTTTATATAACCTATTGTTATATAATTGCTCTCACCACACATTATAATGAACAATAAAATATTATTTGACTAGAATGTTTTCACTTTAACCAATGTAGTTAAAAAAAAGCAAACAAACACACAAACAAAACACTGATGTCCTTCAATTGTAAGTCGCTTTGGATTAAAGCGCCTGCCTTAACGTAAAATAGGAAAATTGTCAGTTGCAGTTTATTTTGCCCGGTAAGTCATTTTCCTTCAAGTATGAGGTCAGTGGTGCTATGTCGATGCAGCAAAAGCCCTTGTTATATTTCATCATGAGATGCAGTGGTGTAATAAGTATTTTCCTATTTGTCCTAAGTGCATCCTGACTAAATATAGAATGTGGTTTTCTGTGTGGGTAGTAGGTAGTATGTACTCTGCATTTTGAGTGTCAGTTTGCATCAAACTTGGGCAGGTCCATTTCCTAACCTTAAGAAAGGTGGTTGCGTCTTTGTTTGAGATCATTTAACCTGCATGAGTAAGACTTCAACGTTCCCATCAAATTTGTAAAGAATCTTTTTCTATTCTGCTACACCTCCTGCCTCAGCTTCCTCCCAGCAACCTCAGGCAGCTTCTGGCTCTGCCAAGCCTAAAGGCAAAGGTACCAAGAGTGCACAGGGTTCTTCTGCCCCAAAGGCTGTCCCTGGCAGAAGAAAACGCTCTTCTATGTCTGCCTCTTCCTCTTCTCCTACCTCACCAAAATCTACTCCCTCTTCTACCCCCCTGTCACCTGTGATATCTCCCCTAGCCTCCTCACCTGCTGGCGCTTCTGCTAATCAGGCTGGCCGCTCTGCCCCAAAAGTTGTCAAGGCTGGCAAACAAGGAAAAGCTAAGAAAGGAGAGGCTTTTGTGCCTGTTCCTGCCCCTGATTCGAACAAGATCACTACAGCGAATGAGAAACCAATAGAGGCAAGCCCTAAGCAAACTGTAGTAGAGGCTAAACCTGTCTCAGCTGAGACGAAACCCTCACCAGTTGCTACAAAGCCTGCAGCACCAGCTGCTTTTAAAGTTACCTCAAAGCCTGCTGTAGCAGCACCAGTTTCATTTTCAGATACTCTTGCTTCTAGCCCTCCAAAATCACTTGACATTAAGGCGGCTTTATCAAAAGCTGCAGATGATGATCTTCCTCCATTGATCCCACCTGAGAAGCCAGTGAAAATGCCTGTTTTCGTACCCCCTGTTAAGAAAGAGGGGGGAAAACCTGCTCCTGTTGAGGCAGCTAAGCCAGCTGTTGAGGCCAAACCCGCTCCTGTTAAGGCAGCTAAGCCAGCTGTTGAGGCCAAACCCGCTCCTGTTAAGGCAGCTAAGCCAGCTGTTGAGGCCAAATCAGCTCCAGTTGAGGCTACTAAGCCAGCTGTTGAGGCCAAATCAGCTCCTGTGAAAGCTGCTAAGCCAACTGAGGCCAAACCAGCTCCCATTAAGGCTACTAAGCCAACTGAGGCCAAGCCAGCCCCTGTTGAGGCCAAGCCAGCCCCTGTTGAGGCTGCCAAGCCAGCCCCTGTTGAGGCTGCCAAGCCAGCCCCTGTTGAGGCTGCCAAGCCAGCTCCTGTTGAGGCTGCCAAGCCAGCTCCTGTTAAGGCTGCTAAGCCAGCTGTTGAGGCCAAACCAGCTCCCGTTAAGGCTGCCAAGCCAGCTGTTGAGGCCAAACCGGCTCCCGTTGAGGCTGCTAAGCCAGCTGTTGAGGCCAAACCGGCTCCCGTTGAGGCTGCTAAGCCAACTGAGGCCAAACCGGCTCCCGTAGAGGCTGCAAAGCCAACTGAGGCCAAACCGGCTCCTGTTGAGGCGGCAAAGCCAGCCCCTGTTGAGGCGGCCAAGCCACTTGCTAAGGCAAAACAGGAGGCTCCTAAGCCAGTTGAGGCCAAACCAGCTCCTGTAAAGGCTGCTAAACCAGCTGTTGAGGCAAAATCTATTCCTGACAAAGCTCCGAAACAAGTTGAAGAAACTAAAGTTACGGCACCTAAGATTGTAAAACCACATGCAGAGGTCAAATCTGCCCCTGTTGAGGTTGTCAAGCCAGCTGCAGGACCTAAACCAGCTGAGGCTAAGGCAAAACCTGCTGAGGCTGCCAAACCAGCAGCTGAACCTTCAGCTGCACCCTCAAAACCCACTCCCGTTGAACCTGTTGTTCCTACCCCAGCTCCCCGTAAACTCACATTTGCTGAGGCAGTTGCAAAACCTGCCCCTGTTAAACCTGAGGTTGAGGTAATCGGTACAGCTCCTTCTGAACCCGTTTCATCACCCAAACCTACCCCCACATCAGCCAAAGTGGAGCCTGTCATCAAGAACGACAAGGGTATTTTCTTCTTTCTCTCCTTTTTGTGCCATCTGTTTTTCCAACTGTCACTGCAATTGGAACTGCTCAGATGCTTAGATATGTCATTCTCCAAGGTCGTGCAGTGTAAATTTATTACATACCTAGTTGTCGACATGGATGCACCTGGTTTTAGAAACATCAGTTGAGTGGTTACGTACTGTCATAATTTTATGTACTTATGTGATTATGTCTGTCAGTTCTTATTTAGGTAAATCTCTGCTCACTAAATATGGTATTGAATGAAGGGAATGATGCTCTCAACACAGCACAGTTTTGATTTGAGGTTAAAACGCTCATTGTGGTTGTGCAGGATTAAGTTCAAGCAATACAAATATACATTGATATAACCATTTTTATTCCACAAGAATTATGCATCTTATGTAAAAAATAACTTTCAGGGAAACACCTGTGTTTAAACATTGTAACTAAATGTGTTTCTATTGGTTTTCTGTAGGATCTGGCACTGAGTCGGACAGCGATGACTCAGTCCCTGACCTGGAGGAACAGGACTCTGCACAGACACAGACACAGCAAGCTCAGGTGAGAGTTCAGTTTGGTCTTGAATGTTGTTCATTGTTGATTTGAGCCCAATGAAACAAGATCTTAGAACATCTACTGATTATGTCAAACATTTTCAGCAGATGTTGATCTAGAACTCTCTTCTGTGATGATTTGCACAGTGACTTTCGTTCTTCTGAGTGTACTGAAGCCAGCCTTTCTGTCCTGAGAAGAGAAACTATTAAAAGCAGTGAGCAGCCTCAGACTTTCCTATCAGGTCTATATTTATTGACATTAAATGTGTTGGAATCTCCTATAGCTTGCAGCAGCCGCTGAGATAGATGAAGAACCTGTCAGCAAAGCCAAACAGAGCCGCAGTGAAAAGAAGGCACGGAAGGTAACGAGTTAAACTTTTTTTGTGTGTGTGTCATGGTATAGATTTGCCACATTTGTAAAATTATTTTTTTCTTACAGGCAATGTCAAAGCTTGGCCTCAGGCAGGTAACAGGGGTCACCAGGGTCACAATTCGCAAGTCAAAGAACATCTTGTTTGTCATCACCAAACCAGACGTCTACAAGAGCCCTGCATCAGACACATACATCGTCTTTGGTGAAGCTAAGGTGTGTAGCCAATTACAATACAAGCCATATTATTCTTTGTCCCTTCTTTAGGTGTCAAGTGATTACTGGCTTCTCTACTCTTGTTACTGCCAAATAATGTATCGATGGCTAATTTTGTCATTTCTCTTGCACCCAAGATCGAAGATCTTTCCCAGCAAGCCCAGCTGGCTGCAGCAGAAAAGTTCAAGGTACAGGGAGAAGCTGTATCAAACATCCAGGAAAACACACAGACGCCAACAGTACAGGAAGAGAGTGAAGAAGAAGAGGTAAAAAATATGGATTTAGTCAAGTCTACACAAATGTATATTCTTGTGTCATGAGATGAGGTGTTAAAAACTTCTGCACATATTATTTTCTAGGTTGACGAGACCGGAGTTGAGGTCAAGGACATCGAACTCGTCATGTCACAAGCCAACGTGTCGCGGGCGAAGGCTGTACGCGCCCTGAAAAACAACAACAACGACATTGTCAATGCTATTATGGTAAGACTTTTCTTATTATGGACAACTTTTTTAAGTGTTAATAGAATTGTTTGGAGTGGGTCTCAAACCATTTTAAATGGTTTACTCATCTCTGATAATAAATGTGTATGGAGAACTCTTCAGTGATGATTAATACAGTGACTTTCGTTCTTCTGAGTTTATTGAAGCCAACATTTCTGTCCTGAGAAGAGAAAAACTCTCTAAACTAGGAAAATAACAGTTAAAACAAACACTAACAGCTTTCTTGTTCTCTTTTTGTAGGAGTTGACGATGTAATGGGACCCTATCAACAAAGAGTTGAAGAAAGGTTGCTGATTTAATCTAAACTCGTTTATACAATTTATACCCAAGATGGAAATAAAGTTGTGGCTTGATAAAATGAAATTTGATGTGTTTGCTGTTCATTGCAAAATGTTGGAGATTTTATTGTGTGCTATTAGTCTGGTGAAGGAAGGGATGGGTCATGTACTCCTTAACAGGGGAATACTGCAAATATAGAATTTTTCACTTCCATTTTATAGACTTGTGTGTTCCTATTTGAAGGTCACATGTAGGGTTGAGGATAGTTTGAATTTTATTCATTCAGATCATGCTTATCAATTCACTGTGTAAATTCTAAAATGGTTAAAGATTAGATATTTAGATAACATTTTAAATGTTAATCAAACCTTCAAAGTAAATAGTATTTACTACAATAGAAATGTGTGATCTACAGACATACTTAAAAAAAAATAAGGATCAATTCAGAGCAGTTAATAAGTCAAAGGTGAGCTTTATCAAGCACCAAACAGCTGATCCTATCCTGAGCCTATAGCGCTCTTCGTTAAAGTGACTAAGCTTAGTGCGAATCACTGAACATTGTGGTATCCTTAAACTATGCAGGAGGCAGGGCTGGTAATTCAGTGTGCTCAGAGGTGCAATAGACAGTTGGCCCTGTAAGCAGAGTAGCCCTTGTGACTGGTAAAATGACTTTGATGTGTACAATTGGAGTTCACAATAGAAACTTTAGAGTGTCAACACACCCATCGTACAGGTGATTGTATTTACACTAAATAAACTGTCATGGCGTGACTGCCAGAAGGTTTGACGTTGTTTTTGTTGTCTGTGGTGTTTGATAACCAAACCCTCAGTGGGGGTTTACTTTCTACACAGCTATGACTGCATCATGCTGCACTCCCACAAGACCGGCCCTGTGTGGAGATGACACTGGTATGAAAGACTAATCATTTGATGAGTGTTGGGAGGAAACCCACAAATGCAACTTCAATTTTAATTAAATAGATGAAATGAGGTAAATGTTTGTGGCATTCCTTCTGGTTTGCACTGGGGATGCAGTTGAAGTAATATTAAAGAGAGAAAAAAAGGTGAAGGCCTTCAGTTAATAGGAGGCATAAACTGCTTGTTACTTAATTTGGCTGTTTTGACTTTAACTGCACAATAATGAATTTGCAATTTGACACCAGTGGGATATTTTCACATTCATCTACTATAGTTTCTCACTGATCACTTTACATCTCAGTTGAAAACATACAAGCTTTAATAAGTCACATCAAAAACCAGTCATTCATCTAATGTGTTTTAATTACTTTGATGATAGGGAGGACCTTGTTTAAGCCAATTAATATACATATATATTTCCTGTTTAAATAAACGAAACTAATTGTGGTCCAAAAATTGATTTTTTTCAGTAAAGTAAGAGACACTGCATGACAAGTAGTTCAGCCTTTCAACTTTATAATATCTATAATAACCTACATGTTCATAGATTCAAATTTTTTTAATGAGGCACCAAGAAAAATTTCACAACATAATCAGTTTTGTGGAAAAAGCATTGTATTTTATGTTTTTAAAAAGACTGTAGGGAACACATTTACCATAGACAAACAAAGGGATGCTGTAAATGTCCATTCATGAACCATTACATTTGTAGTAATCATTACCACTTGTTGGATCTCATAAAGACGAGAATAGCACATTTGTACTCATCATTTTGAATTATCATTCATCAAATTTTCTTTCAGTTTGTAGACCAAAATATTAACTCAAAATAATCGGATTAATTGAAGATAAAAAAAAATCATTAGTAGCAGCCCTACAAGTGGGATACAATTTAAATATACATGTGTTAAATATATTTTATTGGTTCTGCACCATTTCTAAAGGGGTTATCAGCTTTAATAAATGTTTTTTTATTTATGGTTACTATATCAATGATATTTTACAGATCAATTGTAATTCACAAAGGTGTCATGATGCAGGTGGAGCAATTTCCACAATCTGGCAACCCAAAGTTATTAAAGGCTCATAATTGTTCTAAAACCATTAGTAAATGACTAACAGTAATAATAACCTGTATAAATAGTTCCCATCATGATTAATGACTAGGATTTGCGAGGTTTACCTGTTTATAACGACACATACACACAGACAAGAGCTTCAACGATGCAAACAAAAAATAAAAGACCATTCAAATAATCAGAAATGAATGATAATTTTGCTGTTTTCCAGTATATATGCATTATATTGAGGTGATCGCACTGGGAGGTAGAGTAACCATGGAGAATCACATCAAATGTGTGGTCGCCCTCTTCACACCACCCGCAGCTGTGGCTGAAAGCTCTAGAAACGTCTAGTGCGCTCAGGCTGCGTCAGAACAGCCATTCTCCACCCGAGATACGCCAGAAGTCCCGTAGTATCTCAGACCACGGGACAGAGGCGTTTGCACTGGCAGCGTGTGGGCTACATTCCGTGTTGCAGGCGTTACCTCTCTTCTCACAAGACTGTTTTACCGGCGGGAACCAGACTCACTTCACGCCTAGACATGTAAGTGGTGGAAAGTTGACGCTAGTTTGGATACAACTCGGGGAAAGTAATAGTACGGCATGCTTAGCTAGCTAGCTAGCAAGCAAGCTAACGTTAGCCGTCAAGACAACATGCTTTCGCATAGGCGGGAGTTTGGCCTTGCCTCAGTGAACTAAAAGCTAACGGTAACTCGCTGCCCAGGGGACCAGGTTAAATAACATAGTTTACCATAGCCATTTTAATAGCAAACCGTAGTTTCCAGCGTTAGCTGTAAAAACGGCCACTTCTGCCGGCGGTTTCAGTCAGGTGCACCGCATGGCTTAACGAACGTAGCGGCTAACGTCAGCGTTGCTAGCTTGGCTAGCAGAGTGTTCATTGATCATTAGATTAACACCGGGTCTGTGCCAGAAGTCAGAAGAAATTAAAAACGGGAACGTTAACAATGGAGCTAGAGCCGCCAATAGTTAGCGACTTGATCGCAAAGTTGTGAAGAGAGAGCGCAACGTTTAATGAACATTTGCGTCAAAAGCGAGCTTCATATTGGTCCGCAATCATTTGTAAGAGGATTTGGCTAATGAGGCCATCGGTTCAACACTCAAAGGAGAATAGTATTCGTAGATATTCTGTTGACTAAACCAAACATCTATATGCATTTTAAAAATATAAATTTGCCAATAATCAGAGGTCAGTGAGTCGTTCTTGATTAGTTTTAACCACTGCAGGCTAACTTCCCGGTGAGGTACTACTCACCACTAAGTTTGTTCAATGGGGGGAACAATCACATTAACAGTTTATACCTTTTCTTGGTTTCCAGTGGTGTAAAATAAAAAATAAAAAAAACCCTCATGGGTCCTTCCCTGCTCTTCCCTCGTGTCTTTCAGCTGCACCTGTAAAGTTAGACCCTGAACTTAATAAACTCGTGGGTCTATTATTGGAGCAACAGAAAATATATTTGCAACAACATTGAACGTGCCTAACATTGGTGTATCCAGCCTGTCGTACAGTTTTATTATTATTTCCATGCATGGTGGCCAGATGAATATCTTTGGGTTTTAGTTTTTTGACTTGAATTTGGACTTTGCTTGATTAGAATATTACACTATTATTTTCATTGATTTAATTTGTGGAGTAGTTTCTTGTTGATCAACCAGTTAATTGCTTAGTCTAAGATGGTGTTATCCAAGTGCATCCTTTCTTTGACTATTGTGAGCAGGTCAAAACCTAAAATTATCCAGTTGCCTGTCAAGGAAGGCGGAGAAAAGATGTAAATCCTCACAAATGAGAAGCTGGAGTGAAGGAGTGCATGGGATGAATAGATGATGAGACTTGTTTCTAATTGTTATTTTTTAAATATATATATATATATATATATATATATATATATATATATAGGTATATTTTTTATGTTTATTCAACTGTAAGTAAGCTAATTGCTTAATCAGCTGCATTGCATAATGTACTATTTATAGGTGCATTGTATATTAGAAATTATAAATATATAACCTGCTCTATATGAAAAATACCCTGAGGTAACTGATTTGGGACTAAATAAATTTGGCCTAACATCTTGTTAATCTGTTTTACTTTTGTGGCTTATTGATATAGGAGCTCTCTGTAACTGGATGCTATGTGGCAACCTGATACATGGGGTTTTCCATGGCAGGCTGTGCCACCTGTCAATAGCACTGATATATTTTTTATGTTGTAGATCTGATGAGCGCTACAGTTTTACAAAAAAATAGGAAAAAAGGATTTGTACTGGGTCCCCATTGTTTAAAATTCTGTACCAAGGCCAGAGCTATATTTCTAATGTGCACAGGGAATTACAATTGGATACTGATTGTATCTTGAAAACAACTTTGCCTTGAGTTCTGTAACAAACTGTTTACGTGTGTTGATATTTTGGTGTTTTCTGTCTTTTCACAGGCATCCAGCAACTGCCAAGTGGTACGATAGGAGGGACTCGGTTTTTATAGAGTTCTGTGTAGCAGACAGCAAAGATGTTAAAGTCAATTTTGATAAAACAAAGTGTGGTTTCAGGTATGTTTCCTTGTGTTGGCTCTTAAAGCAGACAATGAAAATGTATATGATTTTCTTGTTAAATGTATTGTTGTTGGTTCCAATCTCTAATTCTACTTTTCTTGAGTAAAGTTTAGTGCCAACTACAACACTTTGGCCATGATTTGCAGTCAGACTTCTGAGACAAAAACTTGGTACAGACTCTGCACACTTGTCTGTCAAAACAGATCATCTTGCTCAAGTGGTCCTGAGACCTGGCTTCACCTCGCTTTGAGCTGCCCTTTCATGCAAAAACAGTCGCAAACATGTCAGATTTTGTGTTGGCCAAAACTTAATACTGCTTGAAATTTTTTGCACTTAGTTTTATTTGACTTCTCAAGTGTTTCTAGTTTTCTCAGTTGTGGATTTCTCCAAGTGGAGTAGTCATAAGATGTAACATAGAAGTTCAAGGTTTTCAAAGTCTTGTAGTCTGCACGTAATCGATCTTAATATGTCCAAAATAAGCTGATTTTGTTTTCTCCACAGCTGTATTGGAGGAACTGACAATGTCAAACATGAGAATGAAATAGACCTTTTCGAAGCTATCGATGAAAATGTAAGCAACACTTTCTGAATCTTTACTTTGACTGAATTTAACTGACACAAAACTGCAGATGGGATTCTTCAGTTGTATCCTAAATGCGATTACACACTGCTGTTTCTTTTCTTCTCAATGCAGGAATCCAAACACAAACGCACAGATCGTTCAGTGTTGTGCTATTTACGAAAAGCGCAGCCTGGGAAGGCGTGGCCGAGGCTAACAAAAGAGAAGGCGAAGGTTAGTTACACACAGCCATACACAATCATTAAATGTGAAGGCTCATGTATGACAAAAGTTTGAAATACAATACTGATTTTGTGGTTTCGCAGCTGAGTTGGCTCAGTGTCGACTTCAACAACTGGAAAGACTGGGAGGACGACTCTGATGAGGAAATGGGCAACTTCGATCAATTCTCAGATGTAAGCACAATGATTAGTAGGGATAAGATCAGTCATTCTTACTTTATCTAATCAATATAACAGACAAGCCTATCCCACAAACTCACAACTAGCATTTGGCCAAAGCCCGAAATCTCAGCAAGCTTGTGGGTAAAGGACAGATATCATAGAATAATATGATGAGCATTTTTTTTAAAATGGCAAAATATCCATACTGTTTTTAAAATGTTTAAATTAAGATCATCTAATGATGCCAGTCCCAATTTTATATCTTGTGTGTGTTTATTTCAATATAACAACTGATTGTTATACACTTAACATAAAGTGGTCATAATCTCTATACCAGTGAGGTACAGATATTGAGGGCGGAAAAAAAGAATGGAGATAGGGAACAATAGTCTTGGTGACTTAGTGGTTTGGATTGTGAATAGCAGCAAAGACCGTTAAAATGGCGCCTGCTATTAAATTGGGACCTCATATTTGACTTGAAAGTGGCTTCAGATATTTTGGACTATATATAAAAGTGGATATACACTCTGTGGCTGATAAGTGAAGCCAATGCAGAAGTGCCTTAAACATGTATTCTAGCTATTGACCACTGGTTGCTTCAAAATAGAAGTTCATAAACTAATGGGTGACGTCACAGTGGTTTGCCACTTGCTTGGACCCCACTCCGTGTGCTATAATTGGTACTGAGACAAAAAATAAGATTGGTGCATCCACTTAACTCTAGTGTTGGCCAGTTCTACTTATCAGTAAATGTAGAAAAGTTAAACTGTGCAGCTCTGCAAATAGAAAAAATTTATTACCATAGTCTGCTTCTGAATAGCACAAACCAGTCTTGTCATTCCACGTGTAATTAAATCATTTTGTGTGGCAACTAGACAAATGAGACTTATGAACTTTAAACTGAGAAAGGTTTTCCAGAAAAGTAAATGACATGGCTTTAACAATATGGTTTTATTACAGATGATGAACAATATGGGTGGTGAGGATGACCTACCTGATCTAGATGGTGCAGATGATGTAAGAATCCTTTTTTTAATTTTCTTTTTTAATTTTTTAAATATTTTTTTATATTTAATAAAACATACTAGCTGTGGTAAACTTGTTGAACCATTGCATCAGATGGTGTGTAACACTTTTCAACCTGATCTTGTACCTTTTTTTTTAGGATGAGTCTGCAGATAGCGATGATGAGAGTAAGTGTTCATGAGCCTTTGGAACAACACTTATTACATCTATATGTGATGATTGATGTTGAGCACTTGTTGGGATGGAAGGCTGAATGGCATCTTTGGTTTATTTTTACTTTCAGAAATGCCAGATTTGGAATAGACATCTGTAAGACTCTGGAAAGAAAATGGAAGAACAGAGGGCAAGAGGAATCTTAACAAGTGTATATCTTGAAATTGAAGGCAGTGACAAACAACTGTACATACAAGTCAGTAGTCATATTTAAATCCATAGCCTCAGCTCCAAAGTCTTGACCAATCAGTCCACTGAAGGTTGATATGCATGGTATTGTACAGAGCAGCTATCTTCACTTCCATTTGCTGTACTGCACCTTTTGGGTATCTTGTTTTACTGTTAAATATTACAACTAAGCACACATTATTTGTTGGAAAAGCTGTATAGTTGTCCTCAGCTGAGCAATACATGTTAAGAGATTTACAATCTGTTTTCAAATGAATTGTGGTTTAAAATGATAAGGCCCACCCCATTCCCAATGTTGTGGTTTTAAGTTAGTCAACCAGTGTAGTTTATCCCATGATTTAAGAAAACACTAGCTATGTATATCAGAAGAATTAGATGAATTTATTGATTGGGTTCCTCCAAAGCCTTCCATGTGCTGTGAATTAGATATCCAGGAAGACAGTCTTTGTTTATGTAGCTTAACCTTCCAGCTTACATGTTTCCCTTTACTTCATGTTCAATGTTTGTACAATTGGAATAATCTGAAATCATTGCAGAAACATTTATATCTTCCCAGTGATCACTTACTTTGGTAATCTAAATAAAATCCACATATTTAGTATCTTAACGGTTCCTCCCTGCCCACCCACCTAACATGCACACTCATGTTAGATGGCAGAAGCAAGGTGAAATGTTTTGCAGCTGACAAAAAAAGCTTGAAGCTTGGTTGGGCCTCAGCATCATATGGTTTGTTGCTATCCTCCAGTTTATTTCCATATGTTCATCTAGAACAGATCCTCCCTTGTTGGTGAGGGAGTGTTGGACCGATGCGGCGACGTGTAATGACCAAATTATATTTGCACTGTCAATAAAATGTAAGGGGAGACAAGTAATGTTCAAATACAGTGGAAATTCTTTTTTTATTGTCTACATCTTTCTAATAAACTGTTTAAGAATCATTTTAATGCCTTTTTTGTAAAAGACTTGTTTTATTCATTTGCCCCTAGATACATGTGACTTTCTTTAAAGATCATCATGTTCTATTTAACCCCCCCAGTATAATTGAAAAAGGGATCATATTGAACAGAATACATTTGGGGAGCAAGTTGGTCTTTGAATCTGCTAATGGATAAGACACAACTTGCTTGCAGCTCGATTTAAAATTGTGTAGTTTTTGTGTTTATTTCAGACCATCTTAAAATTGGTAATTTTATTTCCATTTAAATATACATTCAGTGGCCACTTTGTTAAACAGGTATAGTCTAAATCAGCAGCTCTTCCATTCTGCCATAAATTCTATTGCTATTTTTGTCCCCATATTTACATGCATGATTGGCAAAATACAAGAAACGCCTCTGACTATAATGCAGTCTAGTCATGAAAGGATTGAGACAATGGGCCTCACTTTACCTACAGAACAGCAAGACTCCCATTTTGTATTGTTCTGTATTGACTGCGTCTTGTGACCTTGCATCCATGCAGATTGTGTGTCACTTGGTTATTTTGCATGTCATTTTGTGTCTCTTTGCGGGCGTTGCCCACAGGGCCTGTGCCCAGCCAACAGTCTTGGCAGTTTAACTGTCCAAAAAGTAAAAAATCAACATTACAGGCATCATAAAACACTATCAGTTCTATTGAATTTAATTATATTGCAGAGATGTTCTTAATAAAGAGGCCACTGAGTGTTTGAAACTAACTACAGCAACCTACACTTATCCTTGTAATGTTTCAGAAAGCCTTAAGACCAAGGACCTTTAGAGACCTTCACTGCATTGCAGATGAACTGATATGATTTTGCAATGACTAATTCAAAATGAAGTGTTTTCTGGACACAGCAGTGACCAGTTCATGTTGCCCAGGCTTGAGACTAGTTTTAAAACAGAAATCCCTAATGTATCTATCAAAGCAATCTCTCTTTCTTATTTACTTACAGTATTCATACTTGAGTATTGTTTTGTGTTAACGTAACTTTCAAGCCTATATTCTTCGGCGCTGGGACCCAGAAACCTGCAGGCTCGTCGGCCCAGGATATTAGCATACTTCCTCCTCGGGCCTGATTTCCTCACTGTCATTTCCGAGAAGGTGACTGTAGTTAGCAACAACAATTTCCTGTCGTCACCCTAAAGCAAGTAAAAATAAAAGCACAAATCAGATGACTGACTTGGATTATCATTAGATAGCGTCTGTTGGCTTTTATTAAAAGCTGTTTTCAATATTGACTATCTCCCCCTAATTCATTTAAAATCCAGGTCATAATTAATTCAGTTCATTTAAAAACAAAGCAATATAATCATGATAACAACAGACTCATCAGTATTAACAATTATTCTGATTCACTTTGTTTAGTCACTGTTTAACAGTGGTGGAAGAAGTGTTCACCTCAGTAAGAATATAGAAATATTGGCATCAAAATACATGGAAAGTACTGAAAGTATAAGTAACCATGAAGAATGAGCTATTATTCAACATCTGTATAAAAATACTTGAGAATGCTTCAATGTACCATTTAAATGTTACAGCTTGTAAAGGTGAGACAAATATGAACATTTGTATATAATTCATAATAATTGCACCAAAATTTACTGACACCACATTAACAACAGTGACACATGGCCATGGAGGTGTTTTTAGTGTGGCACTGGACACATTGCACAGGTAGTGAGAAGAAAACAGATTCCACTAAATACAAGTAGATCATGGATGTAATTGTCATGTAGTCAGTCACAACTATAAAGCTCAAAACAAGCAGCAGGCGTCTACCACAAAATGAACTACTTCAGTCAACACCAGCTGACTTCACTGCCCCCTGACTTCATCATCACTGACAAGTTGTGGATAGACAGACTTAAAATATTATAGGAACTTTAAATTTTGAGATTAAATCAAGAATAGAAAGCTGGGATAACTGTGCCAGATTTCTACACATGCCAGTTTCTATTTATCTCTCTTAAATATATATGTGAGGTGCCAAAACTTCTGCATAGGACAGTATAATAATAAAATAGCGACAGGGGCTCTCCTCCTATAGTCATTTTACCTCTGATACTTTAGGAACATTATGCTGAGGATACTTTTACTACTAACTTCAAAAAGTCCAACAGGTCCGTTTAAGCGACATAAATGAAAAAAAAAAAAAAAAAATTCTCCGTGGTTTTCTTTCCCGATGCTTTCTTTTGAAGTGTCATGTGAAATGCGACCGGATGTGTATGTGGTTATTGTAGGGAAATTTACGCTGCTCGCGCTGTTGTGTGATCATGGCTGCACTGGACCACACCAGCCATGTTTGCTAATTTAAAACCCAAAGGTTAGGGAATAGTTGTTTATTATTTATCGCTGTGCCATCCTCACCCGCATATTCGTTAAGACGAAGGTTTACAAGCATCTGCGCCTTCGAAACCCAAGGACTGAAAGGTTGGATAGCTTTACCTGAAATATCGGCGAAACTTTTGATGGTGGCAGTGTGGGAGGATGATGCTCTGCAAAAATTGTCTGTGTGCGTGCAGCGTAAACAATGTAACTTCATCTGGCTGCTAGCTAACGCTAGCCCACGAACAAAAGGGAGCACACCTCCATCTGTTAATAAGCGAGACTGGGCGAGTTAACGCCATTGACTCCCAACTAAACCGGTTGATGTTTATTTTCACCAGAGACGCTCTCCATTGCTGATGGGCACCATGGATCCACACAAGCGAGGTTACGGTACCTGCTGGCTGGCTATCGGCTAACATCGCAGCTTAAGTACCGTTCTCACTCCGGGTAAACGTTAAGGATGCTATCTGTTAGCTGCCTAGCTAGCGTGTTAGCGAGTTTCTATTGTGATGCTTTAGCTGAATAACCTTGGAACTGAAGCGGGGAATATTCTGTCTGTGGTGTTTCACGTCAAAGTAAACCACCTTTTCAACCTCTAAAAGGGTTATTTGTAATGTTAACAGCGTCGGTTGTTAGCTCAGCGGACCAGCGGCGCTTTAAAGTGAATTGTTTGTTTGACAGCAGAGCTAGCGCGATTTGCTAGCTAACGCGTCGCCAGCGTTTGCAACGGCCTTCCTGGTTGAATTAGGAAATCAAGTATCCACAGATGGCCACTTTTTGTGTTACGAGGATATGGAAGTGTTAAACAGCGAGCGCACTGTGTTCCCCCAGGCCCCGGAGTGACTGTAAATATTCTCGCTAATCCCCACCACTGTTAGGCCGCCGGGTCTTGGCTGCCCGGGCCGTACATTTATCATGGTAGATTGAGGAGGCTGTGCTCGCGTTAGCAGCGCCTCATCAGCGGTGATGATGAGCTCCTATCGTAATATTCCGCTTGTCCATTAAGGCTCGCTGGGGCCTGTAATCCGCTGCTGTTGCCTGCGACATTTTGACGCTTGTTGTCGGAGCGAAATGGTGCTGTCACACGCTGCGGTTGGCAAAATCATCCGAAATAGGCATTTCACCGGGGAAATTGTGCGTATTACGTCAACAAAACTGCATGAAAATAAAGCCAAATGAATTAAATAATAAATTCGTGATTCATAAGGAGATGGTTTCGCGCACAGGCGTCTTGAGCGGCGTCGGAACTTGTATATATTTTACTGATGGTACTTTAGAGGGTGTATTTAATTATTTCTGTTGGTTTTGTTTTTCAGATGGAGTCAAATAATCATTTCAACTATGGCACCCACTCCTCAGCAAACTCAGGACTGAAACTCTCCTCAGGGGATTCTCTTTATACTAACGGGTCCTCCATGAGTTTTCCTCAGCAGGGGAAGAGTATGTACTTTCATTCTCACACACAGTATCTATATGCAAAATAAAGTGAATTCTATTGTGGATAGTTCCTGTACTTAGGCCAGACTTTACTATCTACCTCCACCTGACTTCTTAGTTCTTAGATATCATCCATACTATACCAAGGCAAGCTGTAACCTTTTCAATATGACTTTCTATGTTTAACAGATATGAATGGTGAGATGAATGTGAATGGCGCCACTACTGTACACGGGTCCGGTGTGCCTGGTTCCCACCCAACAACAGCCACTTACCCGCACATGAGCAACCACCACCAGAGCAACATGGGCTATGACTACTTGTGGGGGGGGCACCCTCAGTATGGTCCAGCCATGGGCACCTCTCCTGGGCATGGGATGCACCAGAAGCAGCCTACACCTGGGATGGTGCAGCCTCAGTCACAGCACCACTTCCAGGGTCATGGACAGTACCAACTGAATGGGGGTATTGAAAGCTCCCATCAGCCCCCTGTGGCAGGCCCACCAAACATGCCTCTTACTGGGAGTCAGTACTGGAACAGGAGTAACCCTGGCCCACAGCAGATAGGTTATAATTCCCACAGTATGTATGGGACCTACCAGAGCCAGGCACATCCTGGGATTACACCGTCACAGCATCACCAGCAGCAGTCCTTACAGCCTCCCCCACATCAGCCGTCACAGCAGCACCTTCACTCCCACCGCCACCCTCACCACCACCACCAGCAGCACCAGCAACCCCAGCATTATGGCATGATGCCTAATGGGATGCCCTACTACCAGCATCAGCCCCAGCACCCGACCCTGCCATCCCCTCAGCAGCAGCCACCACAGCAGTCACAGCCTCAAACCCAGGCTCAGATGATGCCCCCAGGGGCCCAGAATTTCACTCCTCCACGTGGCAGCCCTCAGCACCACAGCTTGGGCAGAGGGGGCACTGGCAGCCCTCTTCCTGTGGGGATGAACCCTGCACCAATGATGTCCCCATCAAGAGTGCAGGATAGCGCATCACCCAAGAGCCACAACAGGGATGGCAACGTGGGAATGTCCTCAGTCATGCAAGGTCACAATTTAAGATTAAAAATTTTTGTAGAATTTTTTTTTTTTTTTTCCACAGAAAGTAATTGTTGATAGGAATCTATTTGGACTTATTTAGCTCTACATTTAAACAGCATTGTCTTCCTGGTTGCTATCTATTTATCTTAGTTTTTGTTTCCTTGTAAATCAATCTGCGCCCCCGACACTTACATTTCCTCCTTCCCCGATGCCACAAGTTGAGAGATTCTCATTTAGTCAAACTGTCTTCTTCCTCTTTGGCTGCACTTGACATGACACTCCCTGGTTGCATTATAGTTTCATATGGCATTTGTGCAAAGTGATATTGTTGAAATTCAGGTATTACTTAGCTAACTGATTACCACCCAAATGGGCACATTTTGTTTCAAGGTTGTCTGTCTTTACTGGTTAGCTGATTAACTGAGTAGTTGATTAACAGAAATTTGCTGGTTCTAACTTAAGTGTAGACATTAGCTGTTTTTGTCTAACATGATAGTGAACTGAATATCTCTGTGTTTTGCTGTTTTATTAAGAGAAAATGAGGCATTTGAATGTGTAACTTTTGTGATGGGCACTTTTTACTATTCTGTCACCATCAACCAGCCAAGGATTGGCAGATTAATAGTTAATGAAAACTATTTCTGTTTGCTGTCTGACCAATCATACGTAATTTTCTGATGCTGGGTCAGTCTGTGTTTAACAGTGAGATAGTGCCAAGATTTAACCAGCAGATGCCACTATTTGACTGTGCTTCAGAGTGTGCAACCTCTGGAAGACTGGCAGTTAGGTTCTTGTTGGTTAATTCGTGGGATAACTAATGCCTACTGAACATTTTAATCTATAAAACATACATTTCTATATCAAAATTCACTAAGTGTCTATCATGCACTTCTCTATACAACACCCTCACTCTGAAGTTATTGTATTGATTATTTTGTTGATTCTCTTTCAGGGCATGCACGGGAAACTGTCAAGGAAGTAGACCCAAGCTATAATGGCAGTGAAAGGGCATCTGTTAACCAGAGACTACCCAAAACTGACAGTTACCAGTCCAAACCTTCTGCAGCTCACGTGGGACCTACAAGTGATTATCGACAGCATTCTGACCAGCCAGCAACTCAGTGTCCAGAGGTTGCTTCTCCTGCCAGAGACACAGCCATTAATCCATCTCCACAGTTCGTGTCATCTCAGCTCTCTGTGTCTCCATCACCTGCAGCAGTGTCGGTGTCTCTTACCAATGCCTCTACGGCTGTCACTGGATCTCCTGTATCTGCCCCCGGCCCCCCGATAGTTTCATCCACTGATGTAGAATTAACTCCACCACATATCTCAGCACCTCCCAGTGTATCCTCTGCTCCATCTCCAGGACTCTCCTCACCTCCCTCAGGCCTCAGACCTTCACCTTCTTTTGCAACTGAGATATCCCCTGCTGGATCCAAGCATCTGTCAGCAGGGTCCCCTTGCTCCTCCTTGCTGGCATCCCCTTTAAAGTTGTCTACACCTATAGCTTCAATTAATAGTGAGTCTAGACCTGCTGCAGTTTCCTTGGTCCCTCCAGTCTTGTCTTCATTGGAGTCTGTGGCTCATCAGTCAGCTTTGCCTCCTACAGCTTCTGGACCTCATACAACTCTCTCCCCTCCTACCACAGTGTCCACATCTTCTTCCTCTGTGTCTGCACCCATCTCATCTCTTCAGCAGATGGTTCAAGGGTCTAAGGTATCTTGCTTTCCTGAACAATCTGGAGCCCAACAAGAAAAGCTTGGACCCCCAAAATTGATGACTGCCTCTTCATCTGTGGCTGCAAATTCCTCAGCAGCTGGTCTGGTTCCATCTCCTATGCCAGTATCAGCACCTTTGACCTCAGCACCACCTGGCTCTTGTTTATCAACATCTGCATCTCCCATGTCTGTGTCAGTTCCTCCTACAGTTGGGAATAAACCTTGTGAAACAGTGGCCACATCCCAGTATCAGACGCACACTCCTCCAGCTGTTGACACTGGTCTTTCCACTGCCTCCACAGCATCATCGCCACCAGGAGGGGTGAATGTAACCTCTCTAGCTGAAAGTCCTACTGTCCAACCTCGGTCTACCCTACCTCTTCAAACCACTCAAGCCTCCAGGACTGCACCTGTGTCCACCCCTCCTGCCTTGGTGTCTTTGCCTCCTGCAATGGGTATGTCTTCTGGAGTGGTCCAAAGTTCTGACTCTGAGCAGCATTCAGCTAACACCACTCATCCTCATGCACTAAAGCAGTTGTCTCCCAAGCCAGAAAATCATGGTCATAGTGAGGATAGGAAAGCGTTCAGTAATAGCAGAAATGGAAAACCAGAGGAACGCCTGCCTCAGCATGATTCAGGCACAGTAATGACGCCGCAGAAGGAAGAAGCAACTGAGTCTAGTAAACCTGAAATTTGTTCTCATAAATCATTCACTGATCTTCCAGGGAAACCTTTGCAGACCACAGTTGCATCTGATCAAAAGGCGAAGGGTATGGACTTTGAAAAACACCACATGCAAAGCATTGTCAGTGACACGTGTGAGATGGAGGACTCCATGGTGGAGCAAACTCCACTCAGAAAATCCCCACAGCTTCACAGCACGAGGATAGAACATCTGAACGATGAAGAAAGTTTTGCAAACTCAACATATGACACCCCTTCTAAAATTGAAGTCAGCTCTGTCTTTGAAAAGACGTCTCTTTTAGATGGTGACAGCTCCTGCATAGATGACTCCACTCAGTTTGACAGCACCTCCCTAGCTGAAGGGAACTCATCTACTGCATTTTACACCACTAGAGACAGCAGTTTCTCAGTGGAAGACTCCAGAGATGACACGATGGACTCCACCAGAGAAGGGGAAACCTCTGAGGCAGAGGAGACTAAGAACAGCTGCCACATCACTGGGGAATCCATGCTGGAGTCTTCTCTAAACAACACTGCTGAGATGGAAGAGCCCTCTGCTGACTCAACTGATGTGTCCAACTCATGCTCATTTCTGCAGTCTCAGCCTGCTCATCAAGGTAGAGTCTTAAAAGTCATGACCATGGGAACATAGTTTGACAGGCAGTAACAATATTTGAGATATGTAGAATTATTTATTTTAACATGATTCACTAATGATGATAATAAAATACCGGTTTTCTCGTTTCATTGTCACCAAATATCTTATACAGCTCTTCCTGCTTTTCTGTCACTATCCTGTGATTGATATTTATGCTGACACAGTTTAATGTCATTCTTTCATGTTTTAATTAGGACCTGAAGCAGAGTGGGAGCCCAGAGGGCACGATACACCTGACTCAGCTGGGCGAATAAGCATTAAGACCACTGTTAATGAGGCAATGTCTCTGCCGAGTTTCAAGATGAGAGATGAGAACTTCATTGCCTTCAGTACCCCAGCAGAGAGCCCTGCTGTACACCCACTGCAACCAGTAACTGATCAGATCGTGTCAGCTACAGGAGGGCAACCAAAAACCCCAGGGAAACCACGCAAACCTCGGGCTCCAAAGGCAATGTGGATTAAAACCACAGGTATTGAACATTGAGATGTCAACTGAATATTATGTTAAACAATATTTGACTTTATCTAAAATAACACTTTTTTTCCCTTTTCATTTAAGCTCCTGAGGAAGCCCAGCGGAGGCCTCGTGTTCGAACCCCAAAAGTAGAGAAAATCAAGACTGATGAGGGAGCCACGGGCAGAAAGAGGAAGAAGTCCCTCAAAACAGATCTCAGAGAACCATCAGATGCACCTGGAGAGGCTGGACCTCCCACAGAAGAGGTTGATTCAATTACAGCCACAATTGAAGCTGTTCTGGCCAATGCATCATCTATCAACACGGTGTTCGACAAACCCAAGAAGGCAAAGAGGGTCAAGAAACAGGACCAAGATGGAAACATTGTAAAAACACCTAAACAAGATGCGGAAACAACTGCTGATGACGTTGATGAAAATGATGACGACAGCTCTACTGCAGGTAATAAAGACAGTTTTGCGAGTTTTGTGTCCTGTCATGGCATTTTGTTGAAATGTGATGTACCAGTACAACAGTCTAATGCTAAGCTTGGTTTTCCCAACAGGTGAATCTAACAGACGGAGGGTTGCCACGGAGGAGCAGGTCCAGTTCCCTCTGTTGCATGGGTAATTATTTCCTGTGACTGACTGTTGATACTTTAAATCTGAATGAAAGACAATATGCTAACAAGATCCTTTTGTTGTTGACTGTTTCTCAGCAACTAAACATTTTCAGTCTATCACAGCACAGAACTCCAAGATGAAGAACTCTAAGCTGGTTTAAGTCAACACCTAAAGACATGCAAACAAAATAGTGTTGTTTGAAAAAATTCATGCAAAAAATTTGTTCTGCTTTTGCATCATGGCATGTTTCATGTTCCTCTTTGCAATTCATACCAGTATACAAAATGTAATGATTTTGTGAAAAAAATATGTAAATTATTGTTGGTGAAATTGTGAATTGGGGAACTAATGAGCTTGGCATCCCCCATGACACATTTTGTCTGAGTTATGAAAAGTTCCCATGTAAAGTTTGTGTGTAATTCCAATTTAAGTTCATTAGTATTATGTGTCCGAAAAAGCTACTGTGCGACGGCAGTGTAGTAATAAACTCTGTGAACCATAGGTGGAAGAGGGAGATTCGCGTGAAGAAAACTGAGAACCGCATGAAGGGTGAAACCTGGTATTACACACCTTGTGGAAGAAGAATGAAGCAGTTCCCAGAAATAGTCAAGGTAAATTTTCCTGTCTAAAATACAGACCCAAAATGGTCTGTCCAAAACAATGACCATTATTTTCTTTCTTCCTTGCCATCTCCTGATCGCTCGGCTCAGTACTTGAAGAGACACATGGACAGTGTGGTCACCAGAGAACACTTCAGCTTCAGCCCACGCATGCCTGTTGGAGACTTTTATGAAGAGAGAGAAACACCTGAGGTTTGTATATTTTGCCAAGTTCAACTCATTTATTTATTCAAGCATTATTTATACATAACAATAAACTGCATCGTATTACTGTTTAGTGAAATTGCTATCAGTAAGTGGTTTGGATCAAAACTACAACACTGTGAAACTGATGGTATTATAAACATGTCGGAAATGCGTAGAAGATATGAGGATTCATTGATCTACACTAAATGTTACAGGGCATGAAGTGGGTCCTCTTGGCTAATGAAGAGGTTCCCTCTATGATCATGGCCATCACTGGCCGACGAGGTCGACCTCCAAACCCGGATAAAGAGAAACCCCGCAGAGTCCGTGGCCTGAAGGGCGGGCAGGCCCGTCGCCCTGGTAGACCTCCCAAACCCAAGATGATTGACCTCCTTAGCAAAGTGGATGCCAAGCTATTGAAGCGGCTTGAGGCCAAGGGTGAGTGGATGTTGAGTTCAGGAATTATGGGTCTATTGGGATCCACTTGATATGTCTTGGTGTTCATGTGTCCCAGACCAGATAGCTTATTGAGTAAATAATCTCAAGAAAATTATGTGGCTAATCGTTTGTATTTGTTTTTATAGAAGCTCTTACGGAAGAAGAAAAGGAGAAACTTGCAAAAATCAAAAAGAAAATGAAGAGAAAGGTATGTGGTTCTGGCTGTTTCTAACTTTGTTCTGTTATGCTGTTTACATCTTATTGATTTTGTTACTGCTTTTTTTTAGGCAAGAATGAAGAGAAGGGAGGATGCTAAGATTAAAAAGATGAGAGAGGAAAAAAAGAAAGCCAAGGTACAAATGAAATATCACACTCAAAAACATCAAATTTAGCAGAAATGTCCTTAGCACCACCTCTTCCTGACCTCATTTGTCCTTTCTTTGTGTATTCAGCTGGAGCAGGAGGCAAAGGACCTGGAGGTGAAGGCTGAACCAACTGACCTGACAGCACCGCAGGTCTCACAGCCGACATCAGAGTCAGCTACAGATACCAAGAAACCAGGCCGCAGGAGGTCAGTCAAGGTTGAGGCTACTCCACCAGTAAGGCAGACAGATGAGGAGAGGATTGCCCAGGGTAAGAGGGTGCTGGGTGCCCGGAGTAAAGCAAAGGCTCTGGCTAAAGCTCAGGCAGAGGCAGAGGCGGCAGCTCAGGCTGCTCTGTCAGCTAAGAGGGCAGCAGAGAGGAGAGCACAGGCCCAGAGACGCCTGGAGGAACGAAAGAGGCAGCAGTTGATTGCAGAAGAGCTGAAGAAGCCTACGGAGGACATGTGTCTTACTGACCACAAAGTGAGTTTTAATTTAAAGCCAATTTGTTTAGATCCACTGTTCAAAACTTTGCAGAGGTTTTGTCAGTTTGATCGTGACCTTGAAACTTTATCTCCACCAGCCCTTGCCAGAGCTATCCCGTATCCCTGGTGTGGTTCTTTCTGGCACAGCCTTTGCACATTGCCTGGCTGTGGTTGAGTTCCTACACGGCTATGGAAAGATAATCGGCCTTAATATACCCAAGGACATCCCTAGCCTTGCTACCCTACAAGAGGGCCTTCTAGGATTGGGTGACAGCCAAGGAGAAGTGCAGGACCTGCTTATCAAGCTGGTGGAGGCTGCACTCCATGATCCAGGCCTACCATCATATTATCAGGTGTGTGATTAAAGCTGAAATGATTGGTTGATGAATCCTTTTTTTTTTTTTTTTTCCCTCTCAAACAAAGGTAATTTTGTTTCAGTTCCTCCAAAATGAGGATTTGTTTCTGCTGCTCTTTGGTTATGACGGTAAACAATTTGAAGATGTCATCTTGGTTGATTCTCGATTCTCCTTAGTTGCAGCCCTCTGTGTGATAAACTGAGCGTTTTCTCCATTAATGCCATTCCTGATAAAAGAATGGTGTAAATTTTTATCTATCTCTTTGTTTTCCAACCTGCAGTCTGTGAAGATCCTTGGGGAGAAGTTGGTTGAGTTGGAGCTGAACCGCAGCACAGTTTCAGAAGTACTTCGCATCTTTTTGGAGTCACATGGTTATGAGACAGAGGTGTGCAACACACTGAGGACCAAAACATTTCACGCCCTGTCTCCTGACATCAAGGCAGCCATTCTGGGTTTCCTGGTGGAAGAGCTTAACAGCAGTAACATTGTGACAAGGTAGGTTTTATTATTTATTCTATGGCCACTCGTGAACCTTAACAAATGTGTAAGTGATGAACTTTATTTCATTAAATGTTTTTTTTGTTTTTTTTCCCAGTGACATTGACAATACATTGGAAAACATGGCAACCTACAGGAAGAACAAGTGGATCATTGAGGGGAAACTACGCAAGTAAGATCATGGCTTTGTCTTTGCAAATACAGAACAATATATCATTCAGATCTGTAATCAGTCAAAACACAGAGCTATATGACGTGTTCATCCTGAGTGTCCTCTGTATGCCAGACTGAAGGTGGTACTAGCTCGTCGTACTGGACGTTCGGAGGAAGAGCTATGTTTTGAGGAGCGGAGGCGCAGTGCCAGAGTGGCCGAGGAAGAGAACCTTAGTCTGGAGGACAGCGTGGTACTGGAGAGAGGCTCCCGTCGTGCACGCAAGGAAGAGCCCAAACTCAGCGATGTATGTATCTGCTCTGGTGTATTTTCTTTAGAATGAGAACTTGATCATTTCTACATTCAATTTAAATCCTTTTCTGCTGCAGAGTGAGAGTCCAACCACTGCCAGCATTCCAGAGCTTGAAAGGCAGATAGATAAGCTAACCAAGGTAAGACTGATGCTATGTAGGCACGGTGCTTCATCCATATGTGTTGTCTCATATTAAATATTCTTCTTTTGTGTGTTGTCCACAGCGCCAAGCATTTTTCCGTAAAAAGCTGCTACAGTCGTCTCATTCCATGCGGGCTATATTGCTGGGCCAGGACCGTTACCGGCGCCGATACCTTGCTTTGCCTCACCTCGGAGGAGTTCTAGTCGAGGGGCCAG
Organism: Rachycentron canadum; assembly: GCA_038496675.1. Classification (NCBI taxonomy): domain Eukaryota; kingdom Metazoa; phylum Chordata; class Actinopteri; order Carangiformes; family Rachycentridae; genus Rachycentron; species Rachycentron canadum. The sequence goes on from CM076651.1 coordinate 8,364,679, forward strand.
AAGAGCTTTTGAGTGAGTCTGACAGTAAATTAAAATTTTCTCGACTTGACAAACGGTTGGCCTGTTCATCTTTATCTACTTTTTCCTTACATTTCTATGTTGCAGCTTCAGGAGATGTCCTTGTAGCAGAGGTGCCAGTCACCTTCCTCAAAAAGGAGCCCAAAGTTGAAGAGACCCCCATGCCTACTACTCCACCTCCTACTCTACCTTCCTCTCCTTCCTCTGCTACCCCTGCCCAGGGCCAGGCTTTGTCTCCAGAGGAGGATCCCCTTCCTGGCACCGCATCCCTCATGAGCAGGCCGAGAGGACGTGGTCGCCCCCGAAAAATCAAACCAGAAGTGGAGCTTCACCTCCGCACAGCAAAGATCCGCCGCCGGCGTCGAAGTAGCGTCAAGTCTGGTGGTGAAGAAGGGCCTGGATCACCAAACAGTGGCACACAAGACCTCACACAGGCTGCTTTCCAGAACTGGCTCAGCCAATCGCAGGAAACACTGACCAACGGCACATGCTCAGCAGCAGGGGAAGCTCCAGATGGTAATCGACCGGAGGAGAGTGTGAAGGAGATGGCAGAGAAACAGGGACAGTGGTTCAACCTGCTTCCTAAACAACCGTGTGATGATAACTCTCTCACTGAACCCCAGATTTCCACCTCACCCACCTCACCCCCTAAACTACTCCCTCAGATCCCGAGTACTTTGCCTGCACTTGCTGCTCCTCTCATGCAGGTTTGTTCATCACAATCAATACAAATACATTTAATTATGCTATAACAATGCACTATAAGTATTCTGTATGGAATATTAATAATGATCTATCCCCATCCCTCAGCCTGATCCACTCTTGCCTGGCTTACCGGCTGCTGATCCTGTGACCCCAGCAACACCACAGGACATTCCCCCTACAACCTCTGCTTCGGTTGTTCCTGGTGATGCCCCACCACTACCACCGCCTCAGCTTCCCCCAGCTCCCATCCCTCCTGCTCCAGCTGCTCCCACGACCCCTGTCAGGCCAGCTCGCAGGCGGAGGAGAGGCAGCAGAGGCAGTAGTCCTGCCCGCAGAGGGCCACGTGGAGCTGCAGCTAAACGCCGTGGCCGCCCTCCCAACTCTGTGTTCCAGGAGCTCGAACAGCAGTACTTCACACAGCTAGTGGTCAAGCCCATCCCAGCATGTGAGTAATCCTTAAAGACGATGTCATGAGTTTTGGCAAAAAGTCTCTCAACATGTTTTTTTGTTTTGCTTTTAATTTCTTCTCCTGTCCACTGGCCTGGATTCTGGGGTTTAAGAATCAAAAATGTACTGGAAGCATATCACTGTTGTTTTTGTTTTAAAAAGACAAGAATGTGTATGTGTATCTCTATAATTAACTTAAACTTGTATCTTTACTTTCCAGCAATGGTTCGTGGCTGGTGGTGGATCACTGAGCCAGAGGAACTGTATAGTACCTTACAGGCCCTCCATCCCAGAGGCATCAGAGAGAAAGTGCTCCATAAGCATTTGGCCAAACATATGGAGAACTTAGCTGAGATGTGCACCAAAACTATCAACGGTGAGCATTTATAGTAAACCTGAGCTGTTTAGTGGGTCAGGTTTTTAAGTATGTCATATTCCTTCCATATTGTTGCATGTTCTTAAAACTCTTCTTTTGTTGTTTCTGCATAGACCCAATATTTGAGTTGAAGGTAGAGGAGAAAGATGTGCTGATGGAGGCTCTGCAGCAGCCGTGGCAAGTGCAGGAGAAGGCTATGGAAACTGACATCAGTGCCCTGCAGTGGGTGGAGGACCTGGAGCAGCGAGTCATTGCTGCTGACCTTCATCTAAAGGTGAGATGATATTTTTTATGTGTCACCATTATGTGACAATTCAAGTGGAGGTGAGATAAATAAAATATTGGGACTAACATTTAGAAATCTTTTTAAAGTGGTTAGAAAGTGGATGAAAAAAATGGCTGCCATCTTTTGTGCCTGGTGTAGCCCATCTCTCTCCCCTCACTCCCTGTCATTTTCCTGATATAAAAATATCTCATCAATATCAAATTGCTTTAAAAAAGCAAATACTTTTGTTTCTTCAAGGCTCCTCCTCAAAGCGCAATGAATGATACTGAATCTAACGCAGAGGCACCAATGGCAGAATTCCAGGTAACCATTAAAAATCTTTATAAAACATTTCCTTACAATTTTTAGTCTATCCAATGTGCATAACGATACTAAGAACAATGCTGTGACTGATACTTGACCTCTCCCTGTCTTCACTCTGTCCCCCTTTAAGCCCTACACAATCCCAGATCCAGACTCCACACGGGATGACCTCCAATACTACGAACATGATGCTGACCCACGTGATGACTGGATTGTGCGAACTAAGAAGGAGTGGTCTGGCCTGCCTCGTATCGCCACACACCCTCTGGACCTGGCTGTGCTACGACTGGCTAACCTTGAACGAAACATTGAGAGACGTTACTTGAAGGAGCCGCTGTGGAACCCAGCTGAAGTTATGCGTCTCGCTCCTCTCACCCCCACACCAGGAGAAGAGCATCCAATGGATGTGATAAGGTGAAGAGAGAAGCCAGAGTTGGCATTGTGTTCTTTTTATATTTACATATTTTAGTGTCTCATAATTTTCTTCCATTACAGTCTGGAAAGTGAAATCACCTCCCGACTAAGAACATGGCGGCAGGCTCTGGATCGCTGTCGCAGCGCTCCTCAGCTCTGTTTGTGTTTACTTCAGCTGGAGAAGGCCATTGCTTGGGAGAGATCAGTGACTAAAGTGGTGTGTAACGTCATCTCTTTCCATTGTTCCTGGACCCTGGGCTAGTTGCTATTTGGTGAGCACACTGGACCAAAAAAGTAATTTTAATAATAAGCGTTTCTTTTCTGTGATCTCTACTTTTATAGACTTGCCAGGTTTGCAGGAAGGGAGACAATGATGAGTGCCTGTTGCTATGTGACAGCTGTGATCGTGGCTGCCACATGTATTGCCTGAGGCCCAAAATCACCCAGGTGCCAGAGGGAGACTGGTTTTGTCCTACCTGTGTTGCCAAGGTAAGAACCAGTCCTATGTTTCTTTTCTAAGAGGCATCCTCATTTAGTTCCATCATGACTCTAAGAGCAATTCGCAGCATTGGCTGTTCTGTTCTACATTTGTCCCTCATTAACTCAATCTGCTTCCTTATTGACTCTCTTAGGAGGAGGGTGAGTCACCACGTTCGTCAAAAACAAGGATCAGGGTGAAAAAGAGAAGATACGAAGACGACAGCTCTGAAGATGAGACCACAACACGACGTAGTTCTGGCATGGCAACGCGGAACAAGGAAGTTGTGGCACCTTCCTCATCCACTCGTCACTCTGGAGAAGGAGGCGGCACTAAACGCCGTCGCATGACAACCCGCAACCAGCCTGACCTCACCTTCTGCGAGTGAGTCCTACCGTCATTGTTGATGAGCCATTCACAATCAGAATGATTATATCCATGTTAAACAACAGGATTTTAGGTCCACAAGGCAACATTTGCTTGGGATATTACTCTGTGATGGATTCATGGTAATTCCTTTATTTTATTTCCTGCCAGGATCATTCTAATGGAGATGGAGGCTCATGCAGATGCCTGGCCGTTCCTTGAACCCGTCAACCCCCGACTAGTACCAGGCTACCGCCGCATCATCAAGAACCCCATGGACTTCCTCACCATGAGAGAGAGACTGCTACAGGGAGGGTAAGAGCACATCATGCCACACATTCAATCACTATATATTGCCTCTCGTGTACAATAGTTCAGGGTTCACTGCTTCATAGGTTGCATGAAAATACTTAAAATATGTTTTTAAAATGTGGTGTTAAACTATGACTTGACAAATGTTTCAAAATCATCCTTTCATTTACACATTTGTGTAAAAAAAAAAAAAAAAAAAAAAAAAAAAGTGTTCTTTGTACAACTGTGTACAGACAAAGGAGATAAAGCACTGGTTCCAAACTGATTATTTTCCATGCTCAAAACTACAATGAATAGGACAAAAATACTGTACTCAATCACAATGCAAAGAACTGCAATACAATACTTACAGTAATGCATAACCTAAGAGAAAAAGTACTCTAGTTGTAAATTATAAGTTTGTTTATTGCAATTCTTACTTAATTCTATTATCCACTGATAATTGTTCTTAACCTTAATACATTCTTTCCTCTGCCCCTGGATATGTTTCTTTAGTTCATTACACACACACACACACACTTGCGATAGTGGTTTTCTGTCCTGTTATATCTTATGTGATATTCTTGCCTAACTCCCTCTCTTTCTTCTTGCCTCAGGTACTGCAGCTGTGAGGAGTTTGCAGCGGATGCTCACTTGGTCTTCAACAACTGTGAGTTGTTCAATGAGGACACGTCAGAGGTGGGGATGGCCGGACACTCCATGAGGCGTTTCTTTGAGAGCCGCTGGGCAGAGTTCTACTCAAACAGGGACAAATAGGAGCCTACGATGTCCCCCCCCTGATGGTGGGGCTGTAGACTGTTGGTGCTTTCACCGTCCCAGTCACACACACTCTCCATTACTGCGAAGACTGTCTGGAGGTTCTTCCAGCCATGTGTATTCTCTCATGTATAGATATATATGTATAGATTTTGGCTATTTGTCTGTTATTGTTTCCTTTACTGGCCGAATCTTTTTGAGGCCCACAGCTGAACTGGCTTGAACTTGTACCATTCCCCATCACAGCAAGTGAGAACATTTCTTTCTTCACTTTTCCTTCCTCCTTTCATGTCTCCTCATCTTCACCTCAGCACCTCATCTCCCATTTGCGTTTTCCTGTCATGTCCTTTCACCAGCCCCATGTCGTAGCGAGGCCTTCGGTCAAGCCCTGCATGGGGTGATGACATGGTCTCAGGCCCTGAGTATTTCGGCTCTCAGACTCATACTGAAGGTCAGGGACTGATCACACTATTGCAGCCTATCTGCTGCATACTGGACCTGCTTAGCACCGCTCGACGACAAAATGGATCAAAACTCTTCACAGAGCTAGGGCCATTTCTTACCTGTTCAATGGAAATGTAATGTAATGTGGTCTTATGCCTAGAAGTAATTTTTTTGCTCAATATATTTTTATTATATATTCTATATATAAATATATATAAAGATTACAATAGCTGGGATTATTTAATAGCAATAGCTTGTAGTGAATGTGTACAGATTACCTTATAGAGATGTCTAGACGATTTATGAAAAGGCCAGTTAAACTAAAAGGAATCTGTTCTTGGACTGTCACAAGTAGACGTTGTATAACCTCCACTTAAAGTCTTGCACGCACACATATACACTTTTCACCACACATTACACACAACATGCACATGATTTCACACACATACCCACCTTTTGCTGCTGTGTGGAAGACACTGGTTTCTGAAACTGGAGGATTTTTAAATGATGGTCAGTGAGTCTGGGCTTAGACTACACGGTCACTCCTGTCAAAAATAATCAGCTAGATGCAACAGATCTGTCACAACTGAGAGGATGCTACTGCAGCTTTAGCACCTGTTAAATAGTCTGTTTAGATAACACAGCTCACACTGAAATTTTGCTCTTAGATGCTATAAAATTTCCTCAAGACAAGATGGCGCGTGCAGCTTCACAACTGAGCGACGCCATGTTGAATGGAAATGTTTGTGGTTCATCTGACCAGGTGAAAATATCGAAAGGTGGTTATATGTGAGGTATCAAATCCTCTTTTAAAGACTAGAATTGCAAAGGAGTTCTGATGACGAAGCACTGGGCACAGCATTGCCTAGTTACATTCCTTTTAGTGTTTGTTTGTTTTTTGATTTTGTTTTTGCTGTTCAAGGGCCAATGTACGATGTTGCGCAACATGGTTGGTGTGCTATAAAGGTGACAGGATGACTCCACAGTCCAGGTTTTATTTAAACTTGTTTCTTACACTGAACTCAAATCCGTTGATAGGAAATAAACTTTGATGTTCCTTATTACACTTAAAGGGACAAGACGTTTTTTCAAAAAAGAAAAAAAAATACATGAAAACCAAATGTGGTGTTAAGTGAATTTTTAATAATGTACAGTTTTGGTGACTTTAAATTTGTTCCTTTATATTTTTAGGACCAATTCATCATTTTTAAGAGGAGGTATTACAAGACTCTGTTGTATTAAGGTGATGTAACACGTGTGCATCTGTAGAATGTACTGTGAGTTGAATAAAAACCACATCTAGTAGAGAGTATTTGTTTGCTGAACCCTTTCTCCTCTCCGTGCTGATCCCAAATGTTGGGCTTCCTCTCACGGTCACTCAAAATGATCTCTTGCATGTTTGTGTGCGTTAGACCTGTGCAGTGCATACTGGGAGAGGCCGTCACCCCCCTCTGAACTGTATAAGAGAAGTACATTGATTTATTTTCCTGTATATAAATAATGGGGACATCTCTTCAAGATCCAGGAATTTCGATGGAGCTGCAACAATTTATTAAATCAATTCATTCATTTTGCAGACATTACCTGGTTCCAGCTTCTGTGTGAGGATTTATTGCTTTTCTTTGTATTATCATATTTAAAAAGTATTTTAGGACCAATGGTCGGACAAAACGAACCATTCGAAGACATCTGTGGGCTTAAAAGAAATGCAGCATTTTTCACAATTTTGTGGCATTTTACAGACTAAATCTCTTATTAGTCAAAAATAAAAAATGTTGCAGCTCTACATATGGATATTGAGAATTGCTAGCATTATTTTCCACAGGATATAAAATTCAAATAATTCATAATACTACTACAAAAACTATACAGTGTAGTATAGTGACTAATGGAAATGGAGGATGTGCAGAGAAATGACAAAGGAAACTCTTTAATAATTTCAAACAAATGGTACAATTTCAATTCAAGCCATCCTTACTTTATATATATAATGTTTCCATACTTTAAGTGAACCAAATACAATACCAAATACAGTTGACCACATGCCAACATACCATCTAAACATCCAGTCTGTTGTCTCTTATCTCTTATACCTGATCATGTCAACATCTAGTGCCACATTTCAGAACCATTAACTGACATGAAAACATTAGTATTTGTAAGTATTTATGAGGGTGAAGCCCTCATGCCTGTACAGTACGTCACAGTATACACAACCGACCTGCTGCAATATGTTATGTTTAAGAGTGAAAAAAACAAACTTGTAGCCATGATACAAAACTGGTGAAGGGTTTGGCAGGAGCTCTGCAGCTTCCTGGAGAGTCCTGTCTGAGACACATGCTGATGGGAACGTCCTGCCATCACTCCCAGCTGCTCTACAGTGGTAAAGACTCAAGTGCAACACACACACTTATATTCTACACTTAAATCTACATGCATCAAAAAACTCAAATATGTGGACATGCTCAGTATTTATAACAATAAAATGTGTGCGCTGTGTCTCTCGGTGCATCTCTCCGTGTGCCCTCTATCGCTCGCTTAAACCCCTTAGTTGGCACTTTGTGTGAGTGTGTGTATATGTGTGTGTGAAATTGTGTCAGTGTCAGCACTCTGGGTGGAGGGGGTTGAAAACTCCCCACGCCAGCGGGTTCCACCGTGCCCCCCGCCCGCCCCACTCCACACAGTTGGGCTTAGCCCCACAAAAGGGGGGATAACAGTTACACAGTTGCCGTGGAGAGGAGGGGGTAATCCACGGTATAATGGGGCACACCAACCCCTATACCCCCACCCCAACCAACCAGTTCATTCTGGACTTGGTCTGCCAGATTGAGGGCCCCCGATGCCCAGGAGAATTGGTCTGAACTCCAAACGTATCCATATCACTATGAGCACAGTATCAACAGCCTCTGCTCTGCTGCTAACATGTGCAGATTGAAGTAAATAAAAAAAATTGGCTATTAACACATTAAAAAAAAAAAAAATCAATGCACTGCAGCTACAGATTGTTACTCTGCTGACATTTCCAGATTCATATTCCAAGTTTGGAGTTAAACAGAGGAATCCTGTCTTCATGAGGTGCGTGCTTGTTTGATATCAAAGAGTGAAAATGAAAAGCTTGCACAGATGCAGCATCACAATAGGCTCTATGGCAACAGCATCATGAAAGAGTTTGTCCCCATGGTGATCAGAGCGGTACCTCACAAGTAGTTTATTGAGGGTAGGAGGACATCATATTTGAGCTCTTTGGGTATAATGTCAACATAGCACAGCATTAACACACATACATTTTGTGGAAGCCTTTACCTTGTAATTTTTTCCATATACTTAATTCTTCTGCTGTTTAACACACAAAGCTTGTCAGTCCACCTGCACACCTGGACCTCCTGAAAACCTCATTTGCTTCCCAGAGATGAACGTTACAGGACGGAGGGAAGAATCACTCATATTTATCTGGTGCTGAGATGCAATGCCTGACCCAGTGTATAGTTTCAAAGCAGATGATATGTGTATCTGTTCATCTTGCTCTGGTTGTCTCTGTTGTTTCTCCTTTAAATGATATGAAAAACAGGCTGAGCTGCAGTAATGAGGACCAGGTGCTCAGGACACGCCAAAGCAGTTCAGCCTGACAGGAGGGGACAATTCACAAACAAACACAATTATGTTGCGTTTATGTTGGACTTATATGCCATAATAAGTTAATATTCTTGTGAACAAATCTCATCAAATAGATTAAAAAAAGTAGCAATGGAAAATGTAACTCAAAAAGAGGTAAATTGTTCATTTATCTGGGGACTATTTTCAGCAGTGGATTTATGCATGATGTGTATGGGAGCAACTCAAATTAAACTACAGTGCCTGTATTTATGATGATGATGATGAAAACATGTCAGCCAGTACAACAATGTGACACATTTAAGCTACATGAAGTTACACTTACAAGTTGTTTTGTTCTTTTTCCAAAGTTGAGGTTACAGTGAGAAAAATAGAGAATATCTCAAAAATACAAGTAAACAAAATAATGTACACTATTCATTCATACAATCTTTAGAGACTAGGAACACAATTTAATACTTACTACAGATCTGCAACAAATTCTGCATTTAGAAAGATTATAATGTTTTTGTTGACACAGCCAAGGAATCGCTTCAGCTGTTTATTAATGAGGTAGTTAGTGAGGGTGTTGTGTTGGACTGCATTATATAAATGAAGAAATATCAATGAAAATATAAGAATATCAATGTTTTTCTCATGTCCTTCTCCAGTCATGTTTGTAAACAGGATGGACAAAATATTAGAAACACTTTTTAGTGTAATACAGTCCAGTTCAACATCACTGCAAACTGGAGCCTCAATAACAAGCACATAGTTCAATCAGTCAAAAGTGAGCATTATTACCCTTGTAAAGGCAGAATTGAAGGTTGAGCTGCTGGATTATTTTTCTACAATTTGGAAAGATGATTCTGCCTCTTTTGAGCTGTGAAAAAATAATTGATTGATGGACAACATTTTAACCTACTGACTGGCATTTTAGTTTAGCTGTAAATGGCCCAATGCTCATAATTGTGATGAAATCATTTCAGTCATTTACCACAAGTGGCCACAATCACTTCAGTTGGGAGATAAGTGAAATGCTCCTTTTAGTTTAGTATTAAATCACTCAAGGTCAGAAGAATCTGTTGGAGGAAAATTAAGCGGGATATGGTTTTATACATACCAGTTTATAGAGGCATTTTCGTACTGGGTGAAGTTTGTGCAGAGGGAGACTTGATAGGGCCTGGGATGCAGGGTAAGGAGACAGTGAGGAAAGAGAGGCTGAGGGGGAGGAGGCTGCTCTCATCAAAGTACCTCTCAGACTCTACAAGTTAATGAGGGATGTAGCAGACACCCTGAAGCCCTCAGACCCCGACAGCTCTACACAGGCAGACGGGCAGACGGAGCCACAGAAAAAAACATACTCACTGAGTTTGAAATGACGTGGCGTGAGGTAAGCATCTTATTTTATTGCATTGCTTTTCAAATCCATCATGATTTCCATTTGTGGGACTTGTGTTCTTGATTATCCTGAAACAAAAAAAGCATTTAATCAGCATCGCTTTCAGCCTGGGAGCCTTTGTGTATTGTGTATTTAATGAGAATTTGAACTGTTGCAACATTTGGTAGGTTATTAGGTCTGATGTTTATGTAGATTAATCATTTAGGGATAATCAATGCATTTGTGATCAAGAATGCATCAAACAACAAGTTGGATGTTACTGACAATGTTGACTTGATAGTGTGAGATACAGTGGTACAATAAGTGTTGTCTATGTCTCTTTAATGCTTTTAAGACCACTTGTATTATCCTGTAAAGTTTTTACGGAGAGATTATCTTTAGAGGCAAATACATAGATATGACCGTCAGCACACGATATACAGCCTTTATCAAGCTCTGTGACCATAAAAAGCATCTGACTGTATCAGAAGAACAATTTATGTTATTTTATGTTATGTTATTTTTTAAATCATGTAACCTCATATATTTGAGGTTTGAGCAGGATTTCAGTTTTTCTGTTATCATATTTAAAAATGCTTGGTAGACTAAATATAGGCCATCTTTGTTTATGCCCCTTTTTTCTGAGGAGCTACGGAGTCGGCAGTTCTGGCGAGCCATGCTGGCAGAGCTGCTCGGCACCCTGGTGTTAGTGAGCGCCGTGCTGGGTGCCTCTGTGCCAGGCCCTGGCGAGGCCCCTGGGGGACCCTTGTACCCAGCTGTAGCAGTGGGTGTGGTGATTGTTGCACTGGGGCACTGTTTTGGAGAAATAAGTGGGGCACAGGTAAATGTCTTCTAGTCACACACTGATTTTCAAATTTTTTTGTCAGTGGTGGAGGAAGTACTCAGTGACTTTACTTACATATAAGTATTAATAACACAAAATAATACTTTAATATTTTAAAGTGCTACTTTAAAGTCAAAAGTTCTTATCAACTAAACACATCAAAACAGTACTTGTTCTTGATAATTCTATTATTATATATAATATTTTTAGATGGTTATATAGTTTGCTAGTTTACTTCAGTGGTTCCCAAACTAAGGGTCAGGCTTCTCCAAATGGTCATAAAATAAATCTAAGCGCTTGTGATATGATTACTGGTTGATAAAAGAGGAATCAATTATTTTAATAATATTTCATTGGATTCATCTGAGAAGTTTAGAGAGAAATGTTTTGCCATCAAAACATAAACATCTAAAACAAGTACACATTGATCTTTCTTAAGGGCCACAAAGGATCATTGCTTTTAAAAGCTTTTCACATCAGACAAATGTCATAGAGTAGCAGTGTAGGATCAGAAAACAGAAATACACAAGTGAAGTACAACTATCTCAGAATTGTAATGAGTACAGTACTTGAGTAAAAGTACTTTGTTACATTCCACCTCTGGCAGTTGTTGAGTTTTCATGTCAATGAATTGTTTTTCAGGCCTGTGCTTGTGCTCTCTGATCAGGTCAACCCTGCAGTGACTCTGTCTCTGTTGGCCACTCGGAGGCTGGATGTTCTCAGGGCCCTTGTTTACATTGCTGCACAGTGTCTGGGGGCCTCTCTAGGAGCCGGGGCCCTCTACTTGGCCCTACCACTGAAAACCACTGCAGACCACTTCATCAACAGGGTCTGTTCTCAAAACATCACTGCCTCTTGACATCTTTCCTGAGTATTCATGTCTTTTTGCTCACTTGTCCCATTCCTCCTTCTCTTCCTCTTCCCCTCTCTCTCTCTCTCTCTCTCTCGACGCCATTTGTATGTTGCTCAGGTGCCTATAGATTTGAATGCTGCCCAGGCGCTGGGCATCGAGGTGTTGTGCACCTTCCAGATGGTGTTAACTGTGTTCTCGGTGGAGGACCAGCGACGGAGGGAGAGCCCAGAACCCGGAAACTTAGCCATTGGATTAGCCCACACTGCTGGAGTGTTAATAGGGGTAAGATTTGTTATTTTCTGTCAGAATTCAGATTTGGTGTTCATTTATCAACAGCTTTGTTGTTGTTGTTTTACCCCCAACTTAATGGATGAAGGATGATTGTTTTGAATTAGTAGCAAGTTTACTTTGATGAAAGAGTATTGGATGATGATTGATGTGGAAACTTATCTTCTTTATGGTTTGCATGGCTTTGATTTTGATCAGGGAGAAAAAAATAGGAGTCCGCTTGGATATATGGTGATAAAAAAGAAACAAAACAAACATACAAAACATAAGACTTCCTGGAGTGTGTTCATTAAATCCAATCCATGCTGGGAAGTATCCTATCGAGCTTAATGACTTGGGAAGTGAATGAACAGTTTGCAACATATTTAGATAACTCATGCATTGTAGAAGTTTTTTTTAGCAACTAAAAGACAGTGAACAGAACTTGAACTGAACTGAACTGTGAACTCTCACTTAATGAATCAAAACTGTTAAAAAGTTATCTGGACAACACCACTTTTATTGAATCAAGTAACTGGGTGGCCACACACACACTGCTAATTTTAAAGTATATTTCTATATCTTAATTCAGTCCTTATTTATCCCAAAGAAATAATTAGCTTAATCAGCTGCAGTGATTGATTGTAAAAGCACTGATACTGATAAGAAAAAACTTTTAAAATGCACTTCATTAAAAGTGTTGTAAACTACCCCTCTGTTTGTTAGAAGCTGTTTTAAAAACGAACACAGTGGACACATGGAAGAGCAAAGGTTCTACTGACCTATAAAATATAACTCTTGTACGTGTTGTTTCTCCGTCAGGCACGATTCTCTGGTGCGAGTATGAATCCTGCACGTACTCTGGGCCCAGCCATCATCACCGGCTTCTGGGAAAACCACTGGGTGAGACAAAAACCCAAAGCTGTCTCCATGGTAACATCATCCAACTGTCTAAGCCACTGCTTTTAAAATGGTGTACAGTTTAGTCGATGTTCGCATAATATTAAAAGGCTAATTCAATTTCGTGAATATTTGCCGTTGAGTGAATAAGAAATAATAAAAACAAACTGACAATGTGTTAGTCCATTCAAAACTTAGATAAGAGTATCTTATATGCTGATTCCAGTATTTATAGACTCTTTTCTTTATTTTTGACTACACTGAGGCAAACAAAATGATGCCTTTACAAAGGTTTTAGCAGTTTCCCACCCTTCCTCGCAGTTTGAAGAAGGAAACAGTAACTTCATACATAGACGACTCTTGATAGAAGTATCAGTTTATTGATGGTTTTGTTTTGTTGACACTAAGGTAGATACACTGAATATCACTAGACTTATTATTTTTATTGTCTCAAATGTGAAGGCCAGCTAATAATTAGGCTATACTATATTTTTGGGTCCTACCAATGAGCTGACACATCTCTTACATCTCATTATGACCTACTTTTCCTTTGCTCAACTGCAGGTTTATTGGATCGGACCAGTGCTTGGTGCCATACTGGCCGGAGTGTCCCATGAGTTCTTCTTTGCACGCAGCGCCTCTCGCCAGAAGCTGGTGGCGTGTCTGACCTGTAAGGACATCGAGATTGTGGAGACAGCCAGTATGACCGGATCATCGCTGTCCACAGTCACACAGAACGCCATGAGAGCCAAACAGGCCAACAAGCAGGAGAACAACTGAGGATACATGCATTGAAAAAATAACACAAAGAAACACACACATTCTGCAACATCACAGTGATTTTTATCAAGATGCTCAGTGTTCAGTTCATGTCATCATATATAACATTAATAACATGTTGCCGAATATAAAATGATAAAGTGACTGCCAGTGATGGGGATAATCGTACAGTGGCAAGGAAAAGAAAGTCAACCCTTTGGAATCAACTGCATTTATATATAAATTAGTCTCAAAATATGCTCAGATCTTAATGAACAAACACAATCTATTTTATTTAAAAACGCACTAATCACTCGCAAAAGTCCCCTAAATGAAACATGTTGTGACTTAAACCTATTTTTTATTGTTTAAAAGTATCAAATGCTTTTGCTGTTCACAAAAGCTGAAAAGAGATTATGCATATGATTATGATCAATACTAGTTGATTTGCGTGAAAATAAAAATGGTTGCAAAGTCACCTCAAACAGTATTTTGATATTTATCAATCCACATTTGGACAACTATAAATGGAGACCTCAAAACTGTACCTAGCTGGGATGACTCTAAAGGCAGGACACAGGATGCTCAATGGGATCAATGAGAACCACAGAGTAACATCTTAAGGCTTCAAGAAACCATTAAAGCTGGTTAACATCTCTGGTCATGAGTCTACTATACACAAATCATGGTGCATGGCTAGAATGGGCATTGTGGCAATGGCAGGACATCCCAGAGGAATCATCTCCACAACACCATTATACTGCTGTGGTGGTGTTTTGTGGACTGATTAAACTAAACTAACTTGCAGCAAAGTGTAGCACTGCAGACCAACATGAAAACATGATGCTTATACTGAAGTGGCGGTTTTTCATGGTTTCTAATAGGACAGTGTCAGGGGGGCTGATCACCTGCTGAAAGCTAAGGAGAAGTTGACTGATACAACAGGAAAATTACCCTAAAGTTGAGCCTAATGGAGCTAAAGTAGTTCTGTTGGTCCAGAAATCCCTCTGAATGGTATGTCTGATCAGCATCTACTGTAAATGCTTGAGGTTATTGCTGCCAAAGGTTATTATTATCTAGGGGTTTGCTTACTTTTTCCACCAACACTGTGAATGTTTAATGCATCAGATAAAGACCCGAAAGATTAGTGATTTTCTGCACCTGTGACTTTAGACAAGGATCAAATCACATTTTGTGACCAATTATTATAGAAAAGCAGTTAATTCCAAAGGCTCTCATAGTTTTTCTTGACACTGTATATTCAATATTAACATTATTAGTTTCACTATCACCTCATGATGTATTTGAGGACTTGATGAAGAAATACCAGCTCATAACTGCAGCACATGTGGCAGAGCAACAGCTCAGCTGCTATGGTTTAAACCCTGGCTGCCCCTGTTAAAGTGTCATACCCAATATATGCTACCTAATATGTGTATGTGAAAAAATACAGGGCTGCAATAATGATCATTTACAACAATGATTAATCTCTATAAATTCTCTATAAAATCCAGAAAATTGTGGAATTGTTGAACAATAAAATGTCTGTAAATCATAATGGTGAATCCAGGTCTAATTTCCCAGGACTCAAAATTCAAATGTTTTCTTTTGTCCAAACATTGTCAGTTGGCCAAAAATATTCAGTTCACAATGAAAACAGAGAAATGCAGCAAATGCTCACATTTTAAAAGCTGGAAGCTGCAAATGTTTCGCTTGAGAAATCAAATGACTGATAGATTTATAGATTATCAGACTATTTTGATAACCAATTTTTAATTTGAGTCACGTCAGCTAAAGGATCAGTCAGTATTTTAGAAATACAAGTTTTCAACCCAAGGAAAGACGTGTTTTGTTAGATGAATGTGTCATTGGAGTAGGTGACCTTCTTCATAAAAGTTTACTTGAGTAAATGCATTTACATCCCAACTTCTAATGATCAGTAACGAGAGTCAAAACTGTTTTGACCTTTGACATTTTGACCTGTCAGATTAGGAAAGCAGAAGATGTAAATAATAAAACTAATGATGCTGAATTCAATTTAGCCGCTTTAGTTTCAAGGTCCTGCTGTCGTTCATGGTGGCTAGAATATAACAACGGCATTGTTAATGTTATTAGTTACACCTGCTTATGCTTCTATGATGAGTCAGTATGTGGTAAAAGCCTGTTGAAGGAAGTCGTGCTCCTCTTGGAAAGTAGACTAATAGATACAGTCTGTCACAGGAATGTGTTTTCTTCAGAGCTTCTGAAAAGTGAATATTTTGATGTTTTCTTTCCTAAAAAGCTACATATAGTACATGTGTTGAGTGAAATGTTTTTAAACTAAAGCTGCACTACTTCAGAATTTATTTACTTCCCCACCTCCAAAGACAAAGTGACATTTACTGTGACTACAAACAATATTTTGAATGAATAATGTAGACCAGCAAATGACAATATGAAAACAGTGATAATGTGAAAGATGTAGTGATGAACCAACAGAGAATAATCACCTGAATCAGCAGCTCTTTATAGAGCTTTATAATGAGTTTCAGCTCATTGTTTCTGTCTGGCCCACAATTTTACCTTTCACCCTTTCAGTGTCCTTCTATTGCAACACAACCACTACGTCCTGGAGGCTTGTGATATTCTATAAGACATCTGGCTAAAATGAGTTTTCCCTTTTCATTCCCTTTTAAAGGAGATGAATGAGACCTTCGAGGTCCTTGTTGCCTGTCATTAGTCGATGTAAAAGTGAGCCAGTATTGTGAGATTTGTTATTGTTACTTCACATTTGCACATTGTTAGAATATATATGAGACTCATTGAAATCCTGATGAAAAACACCCTCATGTTCTCCATTTGCAGTTGCATCCCGTGTTTGTGAATGCTTTGAAATGCTAAAGAGGTCCTTGTCCAGCACTGCAGGTTAAATGAGGCCCTCAATCAGCCCAGTATCTCTCTCATGTCTGTGCCTGTTAGCATCTGTCTTTTCTCTGAGGTCTCCTATTCACAATCAAATGGATCTTCATACCTCTGTAATGGCTCTACAGAAAGAACACCTTCACTGGAAATAAGCTTTGTAATTTGAAATGGATAAAATGAGCATACGTGTTTTCATGAGACCTTTATTCATACTACCCATTTTTGGTATAGAATGCTATATTTGTCTTGTCGTAAAAAATATTTTAAGGGTCAATTTATGAAAAAAGGTATTTTTTTGTTGTATTTAGTCATGCAGATAGACATGATTTTGTAATATTCTGCTTCTACCCAAGTACCATCAGCAGCTAGTGATGAGAGAGAAAATATGTTTTTGTGTATCAATATTTGATGAACTGTACATTGTATTATCTGGATTTGTCTAAAATAAAACCATGTTAGCAAGCATTATCAGTATGGCAGTATAATTCAAACATATATGCACAGTGCACACATGCTCATATATGCACACAATAAACAATTTACACACACACACACACACACCCCCCCCACACACACACAGACACACATAACATGCACAATAGCTATAACTGCCACAGTGCCGCCAGCATTTTGCATTGTGTGTGTTCTTTCTAACATGTATAAAAGGGAGTTAAAAGGGCAAGCTCAGCGTTCTGCTTTCATCACCCCATCCCAACCCCCCAACCCCCTCACCTCCCTCAACAGTGATGACTCTCGACTGGTCAGCGCGATGCATCTCAGTGACCCCCACCACCACCACCACCACCACCACCACCCCTCCTCCCACCTGCATCCCTGCTGCAAAACTGCACATCTCCATTTACCCAGCTCCAGACACACAGGGAACATTCAGGGCTTAGGTTGTCTATCCTCTTGCAACACACACACACACACACCCTCTCACATTGCAAACCTCGGCCAAGCACCTCCTAGAAGCCCCTGTCACAACAGACCACGCAGTCTGCTGTGTTATGTAAAATTATTGTTGACTTGTTGCCCATAGCGCTCTGTTTTTCCACACTTTTGCGTTGTTGTATTTCTTCTTTGCACACATTCGTCAGATTCACTGCTTCTTCACCGTGTCGTGTCTGCAGCACATGGCGTTGGCTGTGCAGCAGGGCTTGAGAACACTCAGAGCTCTGATGTCAGTGTCAAGTGCAGCTTTCAGTGTTCACAGTTACAGGCCTCAGCAATGACCCCTGCCAACAGAAACATACTCCACTTAAAGATAACTGATTATCATCAACTGTGGGTGGTGGTGTTATCTGTCTCCAAAGCAGTAAGCAGAAGCAATAAATATGATCCCAAGTAATAGCTTTAGCATTTAGCAGTGCAGATTTAAGGCTGTTGCCTCCATTTTAGTTTAATATGTATTTTCGTCTTGTCTCCATATGTAGCCCACATGCTTGTTACAGACAATGGTTTCACAGGGTCAGGCATTTTAGGGTCAGTTCAGCGCTGTTAGCTTTGAGCACTTCCGTCCGGGGCCCCAACTGTATTATCTGCATGTGTGTATGCGTGCGTGTGTGTGTGTGTGTTTTCTGCATGTTTTTGTACATGCATATGTTGTTTCTGTCCTTGTCTATCAGCATTTGTGTCCCCTGATTATGACAGTTATGATACGTCAACACATGACATATGCCCCAAAGAAAAGGCTCTCCTCTCAGCTCCAGCTGCTCTTCTCTGTGGCTCCTAGTTTCCAACTTGACCTGAATATAAGACCCATTCCTTCCTGTGGTCTCTTTCTTTTTACCTCCCATTAAATGATTTTCATGGATTTCCACTTTTTCTTGCTTTATCTCTTTCTAAGATATACTGCCTCTTTTGGCCTCAGCTTGTTATAGGGGGGCGACGGAGGGGTTAAGTTTGTTTGATTTAGGATGTCCAGCACTGACGCCCCCCGCCCTTGGCCCTAGAGGGGGATTATGGCGTCACCTGGGGCCCCTGGGGGGGTATTATAAAGCCCCTGTCTGGCCCTCTCCCCTCCGTCAGAGAGGCTAAAAGGTCCACCGGACACTCTGTCTAGTCCCTTCTCTACTTTAGAAATACCCTTTAGTATTGATGCCCATCTCCTCTTGACAGCTCATCCCACCTGAGATCTCCACCCACACGCCCACATTATCTCACACTTATGTCTTTGCGACAGGTGGACAGAGGTGGCAAGCGAACGCAACTGAGTTGACTTTAACAACCCAGTTCACGGCTTTGTAAAGACCTGTTGAGTGGAGTCGTCTGTTGACGTTCTGAAATCCTGTTTTGTTGTTGAACTGATTGTCAGCCGAGTTAGCTGACGCCAAAAAGGAGATCCATTTTTTTTGTTGTTTTCGACATTTGAAGAGGACCGAAAAGGTACATATTTACCTTTTCTAGACTCATCCTGATTTTTTTTTTTTTTTTAAATTTTCTTCATCTGGTGGAGAGCCTCAAGTGAACAGTCACCATGTGGGAGTTTCGGTCCATGAATTTTTGGCGGGCAGTCTTCGCAGAGTTCTTTGGGACCATGTTCTTCGTCTTTTTTGGCATGGGTGCTGCCCTGCGCTGGACCACTGGGCCACATCATGTCCTTCATGTGGCCCTGTGCTTCGGACTGGCAGCTGCCACCCTCATCCAGTCCATTGGCCACATCAGCGGTGGCCACATCAACCCAGCCGTCACCTTTGCCTACCTTGTTGGCTCGCAGATGTCTCTCTTCCGTGCCATTTTCTATATGGCCGCCCAGTGCTTGGGTGCTGTAGCTGGGGCTGCTGTGCTGTACGGGGTCACACCTGGCAACATGAGAGGAAACATGGCGATGAACACGGTAAAGATATGGATGTTTGGGGCGATAAGACATTTATTTTATTACATTTGGAATTTATTGCACTTGGTAAAAGAAGATTTCAATAGCAACATAAGTTCAGCTCAACAAAGTCCAGGCAGGCCATACACTGAAAAACAAATAAACAAATAAATGAATAATGAAAAAATATTGAATATATAGTTTTTTAAAGAAACTTTTCAAATCAGTCATTTTTCTTAAACTGGAAATATTTTTTGTGAATCTCCAGCTGCAGCCTGGCATCAGCCTGGGAATGGCCACCACTGTGGAGGTTTTCCTCACCATGCAGCTTGTGGTGTGCATCTTCGCTGTGACGGATGAGAGGAGAAATGGACGTCTGGGATCTGCTGCCCTCTCCATCGGCTTCTCTGTCACCATTGGACATCTCATGGGGGTGAGGCACATGGACACACACAGACAAATCCATGCACACACATATATGAGTATAAATATGTTACAACACAATACACAATACAGCAACAAGTCCTTTGTGTTTCAGATGTACTACACCGGGGCTGGAATGAACCCTGCACGGTCCTTTGCACCTGCTGTGCTCTTCAGGAACTTCATCAACCACTGGGTAAGACCTGAAATCCCCCAGGAGAGCTCAGTGACTGATCACTTTGTGGACTGATAAATGTTAATGCTGCTGTTTGTTGCTGGCAGGTGTACTGGGTCGGGCCTATGATAGGAGGTGCCATGGGTGCCCTCCTGTATGATTTCATGCTGTTCCCACGTATGAGGGGTCTGTCTGAGCGCCTTGCCACACTGAAGGGCAGTCGGCCCCCTGAGAGCGAGACCCAGCAGGACACCCGTGGGGAGCCCATCGAGCTCAAGACGCAAGCCCTATAAACCTGCCCCTGCCCCCTTCTCTAACTGGGGCTGAGGGATGAGGGACAAGGCCCTGAGCTACGCCAACCCCACCTCCACTACACCGCCCCCACCACCACCCATGTCCTTACACACCATCACACAAGACTAGCCCAAATACTCACTTCTAGACTAACATGTAATAAGATTCTCCCAGTGCCACTGTAAAAACCGACACACATACAGGTTCACAACCATCAACCTCAACACACAACAAGACTCCTCTACCCCCAAGTCCTCACTCTGTATTCTGAACTGGACATTGTGTATTTGATAAGTGATGACCAGAACCTAAACCAGCTGCCGCCTAATCTTCGCCTGCTTCCGCCTCCCAGCCAGGCCTTCATCTGTGACACCAAGGAGCGTTGAAACCCTGAAGTCCAGCACAGAGGTTTGGGGAGGCGGGCAATGGAAAGAAGGGGGAGACCAAGGGCAGGATGAGGGTGAGACGGGGATGTGGGTATAAGGGTAAGAGGGCATGGGACAGGTGTGGGTGGAGTAGCGGGGTGGGGATTGGGGTTTGGGTAGTGTAAAGAGGGCAACACTCTGGGTTTGTGGTCGTTTCAAGTTGGGTTAGACCAGTGAAGATGGGCATGCTTTTCATTATTCATCTGAATTTATCTCCATTTTAGTTTTTTTTAGGTTCATTTTGTTTTCTGCACTTCAGACACAAGACGTGGATGTATGATACCATTAGATTTTACCAGGGTTTCAATATTTTCAATCACTACATTTTATCTGTGGGTTTGTGTTTGTGTGTGTGTGTGTGTGTGTGTGTGTGGATACCTCTGCAGTATGTGTGTGTGCAAGTGTGTGCGTGAGAGTGAGTGCATGCGTGCGTGTGTGTGTGTGCCTGCCTGTATGTATGAGTGTGTTTGCAAGTGAGTGTGTATATGTGTGTATGTGTGTGATCAAGATTGCAGATACAGTACTTTTTATTTCGTTTTATTTTCATTACCGCTCTCCTGTTACGTTCCATTAACTGTGTTCATTTTGTCATCAATTTTTAAGACATGATCATTTCTCCTCCCCTCACTGTGGTATTTGCTATGATATTCATTTTTACATAAACCATCTGCTTTTTTGTTCTGAACCAGCGCAATCCAAGGAAATGTTGTATCCCAGGCTTTGGTAGTAGGTCTGTTCACTGCAGATCAGCTGTGCAAGCTTTACATTGAGTCTCCTTTTATTTGATCCTAACTGGGAGCACAAGGCGTTTCAATAAAATTTCAATGATGATAAACATAAAAAAAAGTTGAAAGAAGGTTTCGGTCATTTTTGTTCCTTCAACCTTTGCACCTTGTTGAGTTTGTGAACATGGAGGAAAAGTATGAGCCGCACTGAACAATTTTGGCCACAAGATGGCGAAAAGAGCACATGACAGAGCGACACATCTAAAGTGAGACTCCACCAAGGGAATCTCATAGCTTACATTAGTTTGAGGTATGTATGTAGGCAGATGTAGTTAAGGGAGGGGTTGCTTGGGTAAAACAGGGTCCACCCTTCCAAGTACCATTGCTCATGTTTGATAAGAAACACTTACATTTATCTTCCACTGTCCTCTGTTTTTGAACACTACAGCTGATAATGTATGGAGGTGTCACACCTCCAGAGCACTAACAAAACAAAGGCAGTTTAAGTCTGGTGATACCCTACATTTCACTTATAGTAATAGATCCCATGAAAACACAAACAAGAAATGTGTCTAGATAATAAGTGCTTTCAGTGTAGCCACATCAGATCAGCTATAAACCTCCATTCCCGTCCAAAAAAATACAAATAAAACACTTCATTGAGCCACATCTGTGTACTGAGTGATGTGTCTCTTCATTATGATGAATCTGGGCATTATGGTTTATTTTGTCGAGACCCCGGACTGTGAAGTCAAAGTATTGAGACACCGAATGGTCAGTTTTGCTCTTTTCATAGTTCATTTGTTGACAATAGGAAAAACAATAGATCACCAGCCTAATCCTAAATTTCATAGCATGTAGGAAAACAATGTAGCCTACATATGCTACTCCAAGCCATAATGCACAGTGTATGACCTAAGAAAACAAACAAAAACATCAGCTTTGTCCAATGGCAACATCTGTTGGATTTATTTAAACGAATAGTTTGGTTAATTGGGCAGTATGCTTATTTTGTAACATTGGGTTAGATGAAAAGATCAATAAATATGAAGCTACAGCAGGAAATGGGTAAACAGCTAGGCCAGATGTCACAAGGTAACAAAATCCACATAAAACTTGCTAATGGGCTGCTGGCAGTAGCTTCATATTTACAATACAGTCATAAGATCTTCTAATCCAACGCTGGACAACAAAAGCATATTTTCCAAAACTATTCCCACCAGTCCATAAGTGTAAAGTACATTTAGTGACACAAGTAAATGCCTATAATTTACTTGTGACTCAAGTTTGACTCTCCAGGTAGAGTCATAAAGCAGCTGTTTAGATAGAGAGCACTTTATTAATCCCAAGGGGACCTCACAGATATTAACCACATTTACTGTAATTCAGTGACACCAGAAAACAGTAGCATGTCTTTTTTGTTATTTTTTTAAGAAATATTCATTTTATTTTGCATATTCGTTTTTAATGTGATGCATGGCTTGGTTTATGACGACTACACTCTGAGAGACTCCAGTACTATCACTAAAGCATCTGTCTGTATTGTGCAGCAGGGAGAAGAAAAAAAAACAAAGAAACAACTCTATCCAGTACAATGGGTTGGAAAAGGAGCTTGGTCCTTACACTGGCTTACACTGGTGTATACTGCATCGCCCTATTTGTCTGTCACTCACACATACAAAGACAGACACCAAATACACTCACTCACACTTATTGAGCAACATACACTTCTTGACACCAACATCTTGATATGTATTGACAGCTATGTAATTTAAGTATCATAAAACAAAATCCAGACTCTGTTGCTCCAAAAGTTACAGGTCATCCTAATAAGCAACTGCAGGAATGTCATGTGATGACTATCACGTTTTAAGTGTTAAAGTCTCTCTGAGTCCTAACAGTAGCAATATTAAAAAAAAAACTAAACAATATACCAGTGTAGTCGACCTTATTCATGCTTATATTTCATCATAATAATTGCATATTCTGTTAAACTGTGATTATCACTGTGTAATAACTTCGCCAGACGTAGACAAAAGGAATAAAAGGGGATACAATAACAATTTTGTTCATTTGAGAAGAGAGACTAATAAAAATGACAAATTGAACCACGTATGGAGAGAGAGAGAGAGAGAGAGAGAGAGAGAGAGATCTCTAAGGCCATAGACATACACATAACCTTGACGAGGAGGTAATTGGACCTGCATTTCTGAAAGAGGAACTGGCTCCCAGCTTGGCTAATGTCCAGCATTCAGCTCAGTACCTTTGTAGAAACTGCAGCTGCAGCGTCATGTCAAACAGACATATTTTTCATAGTCTTTGCCGATGCACTCGCCAGCAGTCAGACTGCCTCCAGCCCCTGCACTGAGGGTCAACGGTGAGAGAGAACAGTCCAGGAGTCATCTCACTTTAGTCCCTGACTTTTGCCATTTATGAAAAACATTCAGATCGTATGCTGATGACAATAGCAATAAAACATTTACTACAACAATAATATAAAAGAAAACAGGAATGAGAGTGCTTTCTAAAAGCCCTTTGATTAAATCACACCCTCTTCCTGGTTATCCAGTCTCATCGTCATGATGCCACAGCTCCACAGCCACGCTGTTTTGAATCGTCATTTCAGCAGCTCCAGCTCGGCTCAGAGCTGCTCACTGCATGCGGTCAGGCTGGTGCAGAGGGTAGTGGAGGAAGGCCTGTGGGGCAGCAGACACAGCAGTGAGTGCAGCCAGAGGAGGATGGATGGCAGTCGGAGGGGTTGGGGATGCGGTGAGAGCAGGCGTTGGCGTGCCGGGAGAGAAGCTGTAGCTGAGGTAGCCAGCAGATGGCGATGGTGAGGGGGTGTAGGGGTACTGCTCCAGGCCCGTGGGGGCATAGTGGCTGTAAGCGGAGCTGTAGTCCAGGTAAGGGGAGGCGAGTGCTGCTGCTGTGGGGCTGAGCTGGGACTGCAATACCAGACTGGGATGAAGGAAGGCCTGGGGGTAGACGTACTGCTGGGTGAGCCTGCACACAGAGGAACCAAAGGTTAGGACCAGAGAAAATGAACTGATTAAAAACAAGAACTGCAAATAACAAATTTTCATTATAGATTAATCTGCCAATTATTTTCTCAAGTGATTGTAGGACTAGAAAATCCCAGTGTTCAGAATAATAAAAATGCCAAAAAAATGGAAGCCAAGGTGTCTTTTTTTCATCTGACTGCAGTCCATAACTAAAAGATATTCAATTTATTATGATGTAAGAGGAAGGAAAAACAGCTTATTTCCACATTTGAGAACCTGAGCGCACACAGATGTTTGGTGTTTTTTCCAGGAAAGTGTCCCAAACAAGGATTAATAAAACCTCTGTTGACAGAATAACTAAGTAATTGCTGCAGCTCTACTAAACATTTTGACAATAGATTAATTGTTATTAGCAAAAATGTCAAAGATTTTCTGTGGTACAGGTTCTCAAATGTGCATATTTGCCTGGTTTACTTTTATAGTAAACAAAAAAAATTATTATTATTATCATAATTTTGAACAACCAAGGCAGCATAGACTCGAGATGATGACGTTCTCACTATATTTTGACATTACTAGTGCAAGTTAAACAAGGAATGAATCTACAGATTATTTATGATGAAAATAATTTATTACATGCAAAATATAATAGATGTAGATATATATTCAAACTGTTTCGTATAGAAAGCACACACAGGCCTGACCTCGTTCATATCTACATCTGAATATCCACTGGCAATGTCAGAAAAATCAGCTTTATGTATTTTGAGCTGCTACGCTGAGTGTCTGCGTAATTTCTGATCTGATCTGTTTATTAGGTGTTATTTCAACAATAATAAGCAAGACGCAGCAAGCAAGACAAGCAAGAAAGCAACAACAAGACACATGTTGATGGTTTAGCACAAGCAAACAGACAAGTTTCATTTCCTTTCTTTACATGCCACATATTAAAAACCTGAGTCCTCCTTTAAGAGCAATTAGCAGCAGTGTTGCCTTAAAATAGACTTTCTCCCTTGTGTTTAAGTTTAATTAGCACACAGCCTGAAAATTTTTGAACAAGAAACACTTTGTTCCAAATAAAAAATAAATATAATAAAAAAGTGAAAACAATAAATATAAATGACTTTTGATCACAATTGGTCGTATTTTTGAAATGAAAAATAAAATGTGGTCTCTGAATGGAGCGGCCGTGAACCCATGCACACAACCTGACACAACAGATGCAGTGTATAAGAGCTGAGCAATAATGAGGGAAAAAAGCACTCTACTGTCCTGCTGTATTCAGTCATGCCCTTGCCTGAGGCTGCTCACTTAACCTGGACTGCCTCTGTTACATCTGGCAACAGCAAAAGTGATCTTATCAGAAAAACTAGGCTACACTGCTGCGCTTAAGTAAAAACAACAGAACATGGCAGTATTTAACACTTACAGTCCCGTGATCAGCGCCCACAGTCAAACCCATTAACCTGATGCTAAGCTTGTCACTGAGTCTGAACAGGTGATCAGGGCGGCGAGAGGCGGCCTGCTGCTGCTTACCCCTAAACAGAGCGAGGACAGGGATCAGGTGTGCTTACACAACAAACAAGGGGACTGGGCCTGTTCACACACACTCTGCTGTATACACAACACGCACAGGCATACACACCAGAATGTATAGCATGCTTACCTCTACTTATTTAACCTTACTTTACTCTTCTTTAGATGTCCCAAATACAAATAATCTTCTCATCTAACTCCTGTCAAGAAAGCGAATGAACAAATCTCGCAAAAAGTAAAACTATAAACTATTTCCTAAACTAAGTAAAATACAAGATGCAGTCATACACAAAAGTCCAGACAGACATGCTGATTTTTGTTGTAAAAAGAAGTAAAATTCACCCCTGAAGCAAAACAACATCACAGAGGAGCTTTTCTTCAAATATTAATGCACAGTTACTTTTTATTTCATGGACTTTGACACAAAAAAAAGTTGGTACTAACCCCACCTTTGCCAACTGTTGAGCATGGAGGTTGGGGATGTGCGGTAGTTGCATGGGAAACACTGTACAGATGAGGAATAATGAAATATCAGCAAATTCAGGACCCACTTCTTGACTGCAGTCAAGAAACTGAAAGTGAAAAGAGGCTGATCCCAAAGCAGACTTCAAAATCAACCAGGAATTATTCAAAGAAACACAAGTTGAAGCTTTAGAAAGACCCTCACATCCCCCTGACTTTGTCGTCATTGAAAATCTGTGGGTGGATCATAAACATTGCTAGCTGACATGTTATCAGCCACACATACTTAACATATCAAACAGCTAAGTAGCTGGTGATTGACACATTATATTAAATTCTTACATTACATTATATTAAATTCACCTCATTGTGCAAATGCTGAGTATTGTCCTCTTTTTAAATGTAACTGTGCATTTCAACATTATTGCAAATGAGGGAAACCTCTATAATTCAAGGTTTAATTAATAAATTAAATTGGATTGTTAAATGCTATTAAACAACAATTTAACACAATCTCCATCTAAGCATAGGACAGTAATAATCTGTCCATACCAACACACCTGAAAACACATACTACATGACCATGCAGGTATAATCGGCATAGTGTAAACAGGAAGCATATTGTCTTCCTTGCTTTCAGTTGCTTATGGTAGAAAATACTACAACCATGGAACAGCAATTGAGAAAAGTAAGAACAGAGGTTTATTTAGTTACTGAGACTAAACACATGAAGTATAATTCAGTCATGGTGGCAGAAAAAGTGAGACGGATGAGCCACTTCCAAAAGTTTCTGCCCAGACTGGTTTTCAAACAAAAATGAGGCAGCAGCAGCTCTCAGTGACATGTCAGGACGCCAGACAAAGACACAGCAAAAGTGATGCGTATTAGTGTGGCTGTAGCCTTAGTTGTACCACTGGTGGACAGAAATCTATGAACATCACCTTTTTCAAACTAAGCTTTGTCCTACTTTAAACCAATAAAAAAAATCTAAACTCTGTATAAACTCAAAACAAAGCTAGTAATACCCCCGCCCCCGTATCCCAGCTCTCCTTGCTCACTCCGTTAGTCTCTCCCAAAGCAGAAGTGCAGTGTCATTCCCACGGCTGTGTGCTGCTGCCTGCCTGCACTGGCCTGACTGATCCAATGTGACAATGGCATCGTACGAGAGGGAGCTGCGCCTCGCCTCTCTCCTCCCCGTGCCTGGCATCATCACTGGCTGTCAAACACACATTTATACACACACACTCATATATTACCAAGCAGACATGCAGAAAGGGGGAAAAGTAAGCCTGAATGAGACAAGTGCTACACACACACACACACACACAGTTAACAGGTTGTGTGTCATGAGTTAAGCAGCTTAGAAGATGATGTGGATAAGTGTGTGCGTGTGTGTGCGTGTGTGTGTGACAGAGTGGGGGGGTCAGGCATGGCAGGGCTAATTGGCGCAGCTGCATGGGTGTATGCTCACTAACAGACCCATGAGAGCAGAATAACCTCCACTGACTCCCCTCTCCCTCCTCTGCCTGGGTTTACTCCCTAACAGGCAGCTTCCTCTGCTGCACTCCCCTCACTGTCTTTCCTCAGAACCTGGCAGCACGATAAAAGGATGTACTTAGTAAAAAGAATAATAATAAAGAAAACATCCGTTTTTTTTTTTTTTTCAAGGTTCAAGACCAGGACTCCATAAGTGAGGGATTAGTAGGAGGGAGAAGAGAAGGGAGAGATACTGAGAGGTGAAGGATCAGCCATCATATCCTTCATGCCTTAGGACAGCCATGCTTTTAATAGTTCAGATGAGGGATGTGACGAGGGTGAGTCAGTCAAAGATCCAAACACACACTCATGGAGACGCACACAGATGACCCTCCGTCCTCTCTCCACAAACACACACATACACACACACACTGCTTGAGGGAGGGGGAAGCGACAGAAAGGCCAACATCAGCGCTGGACACTCAGCTCTCTCTGACAGCAAGCAAGAACTGCACTTAAATTTGATTATTGCAAATAAGGCTGCATGATGAGGAGCAATAGTCTGACTGGATATTACTATGGAAGTGAAAGTCAAGAAATTTCTATGTGTCTTGGACTGGATGTGCTGAAAGTCTAACTCTTCCAATTTCATTGTAACAAAATAAAAAAATACATCTGTTTCCCTTGTTCCCCACTTGTTGCATGTGTGAATCAATAAAGTCAGGTGAAACAAATATATACAATTCAGAATACTATTTGCACTTAGTTTTGATAAAATTATATAATCTATTTTTAATTTTATTTGATTCTGTTCTTTTGATTGTTGTCTGTCACTTACCTTTGGTGTCTGCACTTGTTTCCATTTTTAGCCAATTTTAGTTCATCCTGATTTATCAATCAGAAATACATTAGATTGTTGTCAAGTTCTCATGTTAATTGCTATTGGGGATATTCAGAGTTTCACACAAATAAAATAAATTTTAAAAAATAAAATGCCTCCAATGCAGCAGAAAATGTTTGCAGCTTTCTCCAAAGAGAGACACTGTGCCCCCTCGACACAGTCCTGTCTCTGTTCCTTCCTCATGACTTGGTTTTTGCTCTGATGCGCATTGTGAGCTGTGAGACCTTATAGAGGAATGAATCCATAGATCCAAATAATGTCCAGTGACATCTCCACTCCAGCCAAGGCAGAGAGACATCTGGAAGATTTCCCTTTTTAATAAATTTGCATTAAGAGGAAAAAATTGAAGGGGACTGAATAATGTCTGAATGCACTCTAGCTGGACTATAGATGTATGAGATTAGGGCTGCAACTAATGACTACTATCTTCGATTAATCACTTTGGTCTATGAAAGAACAAATGATAGTGAAATCATTTGCAAGCTGATATAACCGAGGCAATGCAGAAATGATACATTCATATCGATATAAAACAGAAAAAAAGAACAAATCCTTTTGATTGAGAGGAATCAGGTGATCATTGGGAAAAAAAATGCTATTAAATCATGTAAATCTGATTCAAACCAAAAACTGAGCAAATCTTCTCTGAATCAGCAGCAGTCTAAGTCTTCTACCTCCCTGCTTTGTGCTTTTCTTTTGTCACATTACATGCAGTTGAAACACTTTTACTGTGAGACGCCTGCAGCCAGAGAATAACTCTGAAATGCTAAGTGAATGCTGGTTAAAGGTTGGTGCTGATGTATTATTATATATTGTTAGGTATTTTGTTGTCAGCATCCATTTGATGGCTCCATAACACAAAAGGAGCAGCAGGGTTTAGTGTTGAAATGCATTTAAAAAAAAAACGCAGATCAAAATGCATCATCTTTCAGCAGACAGCTGAACAAAATGGTAGATTTCTGAGCTACTAACATCATCTTTTTAAAAAAAAAAAAAAATTTCAAATTAGCTTTTCATGTGACAGAAGTGCCTCTCCTAATTGGGTCCCTTGGTAAGAGGAATATGCACCTGAGGGTTTGCCATCTACCTAAATCCCCCAACAGACAGAGAGAAATAACTGCAGGCTGAGAGAAAGGAGAGAAGAGAAAAATAATTCAGATGGGAGGAAACAGAGGGAAAAAGAAAAAACAAGAGATGTGCTGTTGAGAGAAAACTGTTGAGAATGTGAACGTATTATAGGACTCAACATGTCGGTGCCCAGGGAGGCTGTTTTATGATGCACTGATGTTTCACTGAGGAACATTTTTCACTCGACCATAAATGCATTTCACACACAAAAAAACGTACCCCGGCGTCATGTGTACCACAGGCCCTAAAGCTCCGCTGAAGCCATCCACAACTACACGAGGCCACAGGTGGGCTGTTCGTCTGTGCCCCTCCACCCCAACCCCCACCACCCTCCTCTCTGTTTCACTGTTTGTCTCAACAGGAAGTACTACCCCTGCTGCCAATCTTCCACCTTTAACAGTCTCACCACACATCCATCTCCTCCCCCTCACTCTCACAAAAACAAATGAGAACATTACCCAAAAAAAACAAAACAAAAAAAAAAACAGTCTCACTTCTGCCAAGCAACCACGTCGGGTGCTAAAGGCAGACCAGGCAGCAGGCAGCCATAGGCGACAGATGCCTCCCTCCCTCCCTCACCCAAATGACAACCCCACCCCACCATCCCCCAACGCACCCACCCCAACATCCCCCTTCCCTCCCTCTCCCAACTCTGCTGTAACTCAGAGCTACATTTGGCATCAACTAGTCCTCTGTCATATTTAAACTTAAAGCAAATACACCAGAGCAGCAGGCTGAGCTCTGTCTGCTTTGTTTGAGTTTGCCTTTGTTGTTTACTGTTCACTGTGTGTTACTGAGTGTCGAGGCAGCGCCATGTGTGACTGTCAGACCCTGAAGCCTCCTGGGAGCCCCATCGTGGTGAAGATGGAGGTGACAGAGATATTTGGAGAGATTGGAGATTTAAAGAAATAGTTTGACATTTTGGTAAACAAGTTCATTCTTCTTTTGTGGGTTCGATGGGAAGATAGAAAAGCTTCACTTTGTGATAAGATTGGTAAAATAGCTGGTTTGGCTCTGCCCACAAGTAAAGATCTGTGTGTTGTTTAAAATCACTATTACAACACAAACGGATTAAGAGCCATGAGATTATTTGGGATTTTGCCCAAATATAATGTAACATAAAAGCAACCATCTTCTTTTACAACAATTTCTTTTAAATCATTTTATCAATGACTGGTAGCCAAGCAGTACTGGTGACTGATCAACATTAAACACAGTTATACAGTACAACCGTGTGGTTCAGTTCGCTTTTTTATGCATTTTGCATTTATTTGCATTTTAAGTGTTTCGTATGTTTGTGTTGACCTTGAAATGTTATTGCTTGGTTTTGAATATCAACATCATTAACCTATGTTATAATAGCTATGGAACATTTATATGTGAATTCCCTGTTTTCATAAGTGTATATTTGTTTACATACAATATGCACAGTAATTGAAAACATGAATACATTTTAGCATGTCACTTTACACAAAAATTATGAACAAAAAAGGGCGTTGGCAACAGTATAATGAGAGAAAACGTGCACATTGAAACATGTGACTATTCAAACGAGCTATTTTTTTTAGATGTCTCCTAAAAAAAAAAAAAAACTCTTTCATTTTGCCAAGAAATGTCTGAAACTGACTGCAGTCATACTGATCATGTCAAAAACACATCTAGCCCTGAAGCAGATGGACAGATGTGTCCTTCGTGTGTACTAAAACTAAAAAACATTATGGTTTGACAGGCTGTAGGTTTATTTCTCTATTGGTTAAAGTTGCAGTTTTGTCTAAATTGTTTATGAGATCAACCCAGTAGTTTAAAGAGCCAGCATCACCTTATGTCTCAGCTTGTTTCACTGTGTTAAGTGCAGAGCCACTTCAGTGATTTTCTACATTTACCAGAATGACAATGACATTGTCAAACCACAAAGAGCTTGATTTGCTGTGTGTTCATTGTGCAGGTGGAGAGACAAACAACAAAGCTGACAGTAATAGCAGTTTAAGTTTCCTGTTGTGGAGCCGTGAATATGCCATTCACTCAAGTACAACACCTCTTGCAGCTGTGTTGAGATCTCCTGAGGTTACAGTTGTTGGTATCGTTTCTTCTCCAGCAACAGGTTTTTCTCTAAACACGTCATCAAACATGAAAACTGAAGGTTTACAAGATACAACTTAAACTAACTTTGGTTAGAGTTAATCTTCTGTTTCAAAAGGCAGTGAATGTGTGTATGGCTGAAAGGACTCAACAGCACACTGAATATATAGGTATATAAGTGCAGCTAGCTATTAATTGATCAACAGTTAATGGACAATAAATCAGCTGTTTGAGTCATTTATCAAACGAGAATTTGCCGATTTCAGCTTGTCAAATGTAATGATTTGCTTCTTTTCTCCATTTAGGTTGACTATATATTGATTATCTTTTGGACCATTGGTTGGATAAAATGGGCAAGATGTCACATGCCGTGATGATTATTCTTGGGCTTTATCAGAGATTCACCTGGATGTGTGAGGAGAGAGAGGTGGGGAGCAACATGGAATAAAGGTCACCTTTGAACTGGTGATGTTGTAGCTCATGGTCGGCACCTTAAATCCTTCTCTCCCTTCACCACAGCAGTCTGTGACCGCTTTTCTGACATTTTACAGACCATTTGTCAGTTGACTAAAAAGAATCAGCAGATAAGTGAAAATCATCCGCCACTGCAGCATCTGTTGATGTGTGTTTGTTCAAAGAAAGATGCATTTAAAGCTAAATGTAGGAAAGGTTTATGAGCTAAAGATTTTATTATTAGTGGTCTGTAATAAAGCATTAACACTGATGAAATTACTTATCATGTGTCTTGTGAAATGGCTGCAGCTTTCGGATAGTGGTGAGATTTAAAAAAAAAAAAAAAAAAAAACTTGATAAAATTTGGATCACTTTCTCAATTAACTGATTAATAGTGTATTTGTATACTTAACAAAGACAACAGAGCAGAACAAAAGCACCCTGCGTTGTTTGCTTAAAAACACAACTGCTACACACATCTTAATGCTTGACTATGTGGGTGTTTCTACACTCAGAAAACAAAGTGTCATCCTGTGTGTGTGTTTGCCTTTTTCAGGCGTGTTAGATAGTGTTGGTGTTGCAGGTGATGCTTTGCCTCTGTGGCTTCAGTCTGCCAGGTGTCAAAGATGTGACTCTCCCTGGAAGCAGAGATTAAAAGAGCGACTCCCTCTTCCTCCAGTGTCCGTCCTCGCTGTGGAAGGCTTTCAATCAGCCCATCATCACTCATTCATAGACTCATCTGGGTCAGCCTCAATTCCCTCATCACTCATTCAAAAATTGAGGACTGCAATATTAATAGCACTCAGAACAGTTGAGGTTTTTAATGGACTTTCCTGTAGCCGCAGGAGCAGGACTTGTCGTCCTGCAGCAAGTCAGTTTGAAGAGATCTTTTCCAAACCACCACATCCTGTGTGTTTCTTAAAATACCTCTAAAATAGAGAAGAGCATGTGATGTGGTGTTTTTAAGTCATCAAACTCTTTGAAAGATATTTCATTTTGAAATGACACCGGTTGACAATATCCTTGTCTACGATCACCTAAGCAACAGGGATACGCCGAATATCTGAGTCAAGCCTGAGTAAGTGCTGTCAGGAGAGTCAGCCACGCTCAGCTTACACAACAAGAAGCTGCTGGGTTTGACCTGCAGTGTCTCTCTACCGTCTGTGGCAGCCCTGGGAGTGAATCACCCTCCATGTCTCACTCAGGGACTGAGTCATTAAGGTTTCCTTTGGTGTTCACACTGAAACTCAGGGAGACTGGATGAGGAGGTGGACACCCTTCACAAGCAGATAGCATTGAGCTTCCAAGCATGTTGAGTTCCTAGGGACCCATCACTGTTGCCATTCTGCTCTCCAGTATATTAGGAGTAGGCGAAATATACAAAAACCCTTAAACACTGTGGATGTCATCTTATACTGCAATATTCATATAAACACAGTATATAAAATGTGATATACTCAATTTTCTGACAAGAGACTTAAAATTATCAAACAAGAATGTCTGTCAAATCAAGGCACATTATTTCTTTTACTAATAAGTATTTTCATTATTGATTAATCTGCTGTCTCGAAAATGTTTGAAAATGGTCAAAAATGCCTGTAAAAAATCCATACCATTTCCAGTAATGTTTATCATTGCAGCTCTAATTACATTAACATTATGCATTTTATTGCGGGTTTATTCTTTGTCATAGAACGAACGGATTACCTCTGTGACTCAAGTGCATGCAAACACACGAGAAGCACAAACTGAGGTTAATATTATACTTGAGGTATCAGGCTGTGCTGCACTTTAATTATATTCCCCATGGAAACTGTTCACACTCTTTCATCATACCATGTGACATTTCATAGCATGGTGGCAGACTAAGCACATGCTAACTCGCATCTATGTGGCCTCTTCATTGCTTTGTCTCATTACTGATAGGAGATCATACTACTGTGCACTTGTTCATGTTTTTGTCCTTTCACTCACTGTGACAGAGCGGCGTGATCGCCGCGACCAAAAGGTTTGCAGTTTGCTAGATGTGTGTTACTGAAAAGGAGAGGACAGTCTTTCCTCATAGTTCCTTCACTATCCCACACTATCAGCGTTCTCATGGCCATCACAAGACAAACAAAAGCTACAGTCACAGATCTGGCATTTCCCACGTGGTTCTGTTCACAGGAGCCAAAGCCCTGATGTGCAGTAAGATTTTTGAGTAGCTGCACCTCAGCTACAGCTCAGTCTGTGACCCATGTGACCCCTGAACTTGTCTAGCTCTTATACACCCACAGATATTAAACAGATGTAAATATAAACAACAGGACAAAATCTCAGACAACAGAAAAATTCACATTATAGACAAACTCTTCATTGTCTCTATGTGCACTTATGTGAGATGTGTGTGTGGAGAGGAAAAAC
Organism: Rachycentron canadum; assembly: GCA_038496675.1. NCBI lineage: Eukaryota > Metazoa > Chordata > Actinopteri > Carangiformes > Rachycentridae > Rachycentron > Rachycentron canadum. Next base: position 8,399,380 of record CM076651.1, read on the forward strand.
AGGAATTTTGACTAAAGGTTTGTTGCCTGAGTGAAGCCCAACTCATGCGTGAGTGAAATTACAGAATTGAGCTTCTCATGTGTTTAATGGGCCAGAAAAACAGCGACAACAGAAGACGAATCAAAATACAATGACAGATGAAGATAAAGAATGTGTGTGTGCGTGTGTGTGTGAATCACGAGTTTGGACAAGCTTGATTTGTGCTGTGACCACCACTCACATGGCAGAGTGGCACTAACCACCACGACGCAAGTGGAGAACAGGAGCGAGCGCTCACAAATGTCAAGGACGGAGGAGTGAAATGTATTGTGTTGAGGCGGACGAGGCAGGTGAGGGAGAGAGAGGTGGAAATAGAGGTATTGATTCTTTTCCATCTTACCCATATTGCCTCTGAGCCCACGTAGGATGGACTTGCTGAACTCCGACAGAGAGACCTGCAGACAAAGACAAAGAGAGAGAGAGAGAGAGAGTTGGGATATTTTAGCTATCGGCAGCACACACAACGAAAGAGACGAGCAGACAAGGGCAGAGCCGATTCTCCCCCTCTCTGTCTCTGCCTGTTTGTCTCAGATGTTAGCATGTATACCAGGGTATCAGAGATGGACAGCTATTCCCTCAGCATACATACACACACACATGCACACACACTGGAAACACTCACACAAATAATGATGCACTCTCTTGCTCACAAACATCTGTGACCTTGCTGCCTCCAGAGTTCACCAGGAATCAGCTGAGGCTGAGTAAGAAAGGAACAACTTCTCTTCCTCCTCTTCCTCCTCCTCCTCCTCACTGCCCCTCCTCTGACTTTATTTCTACATTCCTCCAGCTATTCACTGCTCTGTTATTTCTCTTTCTGCTGTACTGCCATGACTTCATCAACCCTCCTCTTTTGTTCAAACCTATATCTAAATGCACATTTTATTTTTTTAACCAGGACAAAGAGGGGACAGACACTCTGTTATTTCTTGCTCTTAACAGACCCATCCCCTCTTGCTCTTCTTGTCCTCTCCTTCTCCTATTCTCTCGCTTCTCTCAATAACACAATAACAAAATACCAAGCGCTGCCATCTCCCATCAGCTGCATGCTTGGGGAGTTGCGTTGCAGCACTGGCCCAGGAATAAGGACACACAGTCAGTTGTTGTTGGCGCCGCTGTTTGTCAATCACACCTACACACGACAGTGCTTCAGCTGGTGAGCTTTACATGAGGCAGCGAAGGAGAGCTATTGTCAAGGTGCGGTGTGCACTGAAATGTCGGAGGGGAAGCACAAAAGCATGTAGACTGCTGGCACACTGAATGAAAACCCTGTGGCATGAAAGCTGTGCATGAACTCAAGCACACAGAGGGTGAATGTATGTGGTGGGAATGAGCAGAGGCAGTTAACTGGGCGATGAACACACCAGTGGTTTCACATTTCCTCCCACCAACACCAGAGGTCTTACACGTTTTTACATGTTTATTTATTTGTTTCTAGATTGAGCTCCAATATTTCAGCCAGCTGTGGGATTCCATTCATTTTAGTGAAACATAAAACTTGAAACTTGCTTGAGATCTGGGACATTATTATAAAGGTTACATTATCTTCTTGTGTTTCCATTCAGATTACCGCCCAAGCTTATGTCTTATCCTGGTTTTGATATCTTTCTAGTTACATCTCTCTATACATGACTGATTTCTTATTGTTCACCTGCAGGTCTGACTGTGTTCCTCAACTTCTCATTGGTTTCTAGCTGTTTGAACCATATTTAACACGTTGTTGGATTTGGCTTCACTGATAATGGGAAACATGAGTAATGATATAGTCTATGACCTGCAATACCCAAGTCAGATTTTCAGCTTCGTTTGGGCGTATTGATCATCTTTAAATTAATTACAATCTTATTCATTGATGTAGCCAATGACACACCTGCAAGGTTGGCAGAGAAAAAGCAGAAACCTGGATACAGTGTTTACATGTGGCAGTATCCCAGTTTCTAGTGGAGGATTCCAACATGTCCACATCTCTGAAACCAAGCTGTTGTGTTTACATGTGCAACACACAACAGAGAAACTCAAAAACCTGATCATATTGGGATACTAATGCACATGCAAACACATAGTATTGTTGCAAGAAAGGAACATTACCATTTTCTGGCTGGTGTGAAGGATGCTGGAACATCACAGATGTCTGGGGCAGCTTCTGAACAGTAACCTTTAATACAGGCATCTTTTCATGACATCGGCATTGCTTGTCTTTCAGGTTTAATCTCCCCAGAACATACAGTAGTTTGTGGATGTCAGTTTTTGAGTTTTGGACATCAGTGTCACAAAGCAAAACCATTAAAAAACAGCCTCCTGAACATTTCGGCAATCTCATTGTTAAAAACACATACCATGCATATCCAATGCCCCTGGTTTGCTTTCTACTAGGGACCATTGTTGCATGTCATGCCCCTCTCTCCATCTATCTTTTTTTATCTGCAGCCACAGCATCAACTCTCCAATAAAGACAAAAACGAAGTAACCATCAATAATTATCTAAAACAGTCTCTCAAATTCATTACTATCTGATATAGTAGCATCACTCTGACCAAGATCCAGAGAACTAAATATTGAGTGGCTCCAGAACTCAAGCAGGTTCACCAAGTCGGTCTTCCTCTCACCTTAATTTTGACACATTCATCAAGATATGTTGGTTCATCAAAAGAACCAACATATCTATGACCCATGTGTGAGGATGCAAGAGGTTTGTATGACTCACAAACATCCGCAATTATTCATTATATGGGATGTATCCTGATATTTGCCTTCTGCATGTAAGCAGCTCTTGCAAATCACTTGTGAAACAGGGACCTGGTCTGCAGTGAATATTCTCTCAGAGACAAATAACTTCAAAGACCAACAGCAACAGTCAGTTGCTCCTATTATTACAACTGAGCAGGTGTTGTCTGCGTAGCCAAAGCCTCTGTGCCTTAGACCTCCATTTTGATAAGAGGCTATTGCATCAGTTACACTGGGTGAAATGTTCCTAGATTTAAATGAACATGGGCAATATGGTTTGTTTTTAACACATCCTATATACATTGTCCTGTAAAGACACAGACACTGAACAATTTTGCAGCTAAAAATAGTCCTTAACACAAACAATATTTGTTTTTTGTAAAGTAAAACTATCCATGCTTGACCTGTTTTTAAAGATGTATATCTTCAGTAGGCACCATTGGGTTTGGGATTGAAAACCACAGAAAGGATAGTGAAGTCAGAGCGTATTCAGGGCAGATCCTGATAATCGTGAAATGATTCTAATGTATTTGAGTAAAACATAGCAATAAACCTGCTGGTATGACCCTGTCGATCTGTTCACACTTACTTGTCTGTGAGCTGCGAGGCTTTGCTCCCAGGTATGCCAGGTTCACGTTGGCCTTCCTGCCATCGATGATGGGATTTGCATCTTTGCATGCCCGCTCCGCTGCCCCCCTGTCCACCATGGTCACCTGTTGACAATGTCACAGCGTTTCTGATTAATATCACTCTTCGGGCTACATGATTGCATCAAGTGAAAGCTTATCTATCCAGTGTGAAGGGAGTGATCCAAACATGAGCAGTCGGATGAAGCAACAGACCCAGTTCAGGGTGGCCCCGAGGGAGCTGCTGTCTTTGTCTTGCCTCAAATGATTCGATCTTTGAGCCCAATGTGTGAGGAAACACTGACTCCTCGACATGAAGGGAGCAATCAGGATGTTTTAATGCTTCCAGAAGAGCTTCAGCTGAAGTGTAAGGATTGATGTGGGCTGATATGTAGGAGGCAAACTTGTTTTTTTTCCAGACTGGGCTGCCAAGGATGAGATGTTTGAATCTACCTTGAGGGAGTGAATTGAGGAGTGGGCAGATCGCAGTGGGAAGGGGCAGTAAAGGTTAAGACACACACAGTGCAGCCACATACAGGCTGCAGACAACTATACCACCAATAAATGGGACACTGGAAATGAAACTGCCATGCTCACTTTCATTTCACAGCATCAGACTCTCTTGCGCAAGCGGATATTTAAAAAATTGCTGGTGTTCGAGAAGCTGCTGCTAATAATGAAGAACGCCAATGGGGATGGAAGTCAGGGATGAAATGAGCATGCCATCCCAAAGCAGAGAAAACCCAACTCAAGCTGATTGACTATGCAGAGGCAGAGATAATTTGAACTGCTTGAGGTCAGTCCAGAACACACAAATCCCCCTCTTTCTACCATGCTGTCGCTTTCTCTGTCACACACAAACTCACAGTCACTCATACAAACAACCAAAACCATCCTGGCAGAGTAGGAGAAGGGCTGTGAGGGAGGAAGTCAAAATGAAACTACTGCTGCCTTATCTTGCAGAGCCAACTGACATGTTACACCTCTGTGACCAAAGACTAACCCCCCCCCCCACCCCCACCAACATCCCCTCCCTCTCCCTCCCATTTTCACTCAGAAAGAGAGACATCTGTCCACAGCTGCAGCAGCTTATTACCAAGTCAAGTGTGTCTGTGAGCTTGTTGCTGCACACAGAGCAACACAGTGTGTGCCCTTACACTGTGTGTTTGTGTGTGTGTATGTGTGTCTCATTTGTACTTTGGGTCAGCAGAGATAATTGATGACACACGTATAAGAAATAACCTGCTACTCATGGATCAAACATGTGACTGCCACCACCAGACACACTGCACATGGCTGCTGCTGAAACACAGTGGCAGTATGTGCAGCCTCCAAGGCCCAGAAAATAAAAACCCAGCATGGCATTAAGACTTAAAAATAAATGCAATTAACCACAACGATAAGGTCGCTCATTACTGGCTCCAACAGACATGGTCCAGTGTGTTTGTCTAATGCAGTCACACAGGCTGATAACACCTTAATTAAAACCCATATTTCACTCTGTGTGTCCGAGTCCTCATTTGTTCTCCCAGAAAAGCAGTTGGTGAACTTACGAAGCCGTATCCTCTGGATTTTCCCGTCTGCTTGTCCGTGATCACAACCGCCTCGTCGATCTCCCCGAAAGTCTCGAAATATTTCCGAAGTGAGGCGTCGTTGGTGTGATAAGGCAGCCCGCCGACGAAGATCTTGGTGTAAGTTGTGTCTTTCTCCATGGTGGGGTGCATTATTTCTAACGGAACCCCGACGAGCTGAGATAAAAACAGCGGTGAACTCATGCGGCTTGGGGGGGGGGAAGAGAGAGAGAGAGAGAGAGAGACAAAGAGAAAGAAGAAAGCAGCAGAATAACTTTACGCTCCTCGGCGAACGAGAGGCTATAATAATGATAACAGTGCGTCCATGGCGAAACACGCAGCCTCCAGACGCCTCACATGCAGCTTTTGGATGAATAGTCCTCCTGACAGGTGTCTCGGACCCTCTGGTCTCATGTCCGGGAAAAAAAACCCCAGCAAAGTCTTTAAGCTTCGGTGGGCGCGTCTTGCGTGCGCCCACTCCGCGTCTGGTCCAATAGACGAGCGGTGCGTCTTTTCCATCGGTGCATCCCGCCTCCTGCTCCACCCTAAACACACACAGACAGACACACACAGACAGACAGACAGACAGGAAACCCCCCCACATGGCAGCTGAAATACTTTAACTGCCAGTGAAGTGGAGAAACGGTTATATGAAACCTGCTGTTATTGTTGTAATAAATGAAACTGATTGATGATTCATAAGCGATTGAGTGTGTGAGAATAGTATGAAAACATATATTTTTCTGATTCACTGGTGAAGGAGGCTGTAACAGCAGAGATCAAAACAGTTCATATAAGACAGTAAGACCACAAACTGAAATTTCCCAGACAAATTCTTTGTGCTGAGTTATTATTATTTATTTATTTTTAACTTTTAAGGACTAGTGCTGAGGAAAGTGCAGATCCTTGGTCTGCAATCTCAAAGGATCAAGGAAATAGTCCATTTGGTCAATGTGATCACTACTAACTTTTCACTGAGATGATTGAATTGTTTAAAATTTATAAAATCCATATATGATCTATCTAAATTGAAGAAATCTGTTAAATGTTTCTTTTTTTTAAAATTCAGACATATTTACTGGGTTGGGTTAACTGTAGGCTACTTTTATGTGTAGTTCTTCAATTAAAAATGCAAGATTATAATTACATTGAAGTGGGATTACATTTGTATAAATGAAAGTGTGAAATAGTGAAACTTTGCAGTAGTTACCCAAATTATAGCTTTCATATATATTATGCTTTAGAATTAAAGCCTGATGCCTGAAGCAACATTTTAAAATTGCTGTCACACCATTCAATAATTACAGCAACGCTCACTGATTCATTGTAATTCAAACCACAACATCCACATTTTCTCATGTAACATATTTAAAGAACTCACCAGGGCTGTAGCTTTTTGAAAATGTAACTTTAAAAAAAAAAAAAAAAAGCCAAATATAGTTGCTATAGGTTTTCACTAAATATGAGTTTTAACTTTTATTAATTAAAAAAAAAAAAAAAAAAAAAATCCCACTGCTCTGGTCAGATGACAACATTATGACTATAGTAAAACCAAAACCACAGATCTCAAACAAACAAAGACATAGAGAGTACTATCATCTGGAAAAAGTGGAGGAAGTTGCTTCATTGATATCAAGTGCTAACTTAAACTGATATATAAAGGAAAACAATCTGGATTATAATGTTTAAGAGACTTCCCCAGGAATTCTCCAGAATTTCATAGGACTAGGAGGAGACATGAGTGTGACGGATGGCTTTTGAATCACATGACCACAAGTTGAGGAAGAGGTTAGATTCACTAAGAAGCATAAAATTGAAATTAAACAGTGACAAATGCAAAAAATCAGACAGTTGAATCAGCTATTTAAGGCCTGTACTAACTAAGGACAGAGTGGAACTTGACATGTGTGAGCTACATAAGAAATGCCACAACCAAGGGACAAGTCAGCATGATAGGAGATTCACAGATGGTGCAATCTACTAAAAGTCACCACTCTGAAAGCTACTGGAGAAACCATCTGACACTAGGAGCATGAACAGCAAAAGGAGCATTGTGTGACTGAAAGAACTTGTAAGTAACACACCAATTATGATGTTGTAAAGACTGATACACTATCAATAGATAGCAGTTCAGGTGGTTTGGATGCTGTGATCCTGCAAGAAAGACTCTCAGTGCTCAAGGTCACAGACAGACAGGAAAAATAAGCTCTTAAAAAAGAGCTGCTAGCAATCATATATGGCTGTGAAGAAAGTCGTTTTTACTCTATTTCAGTCAGTTAATCGAGAATATGTCATCTGTGTGGAGAAGTTTCCAGAGATTTCAAAGTCAGTGTCACTGCAAGCAAGCATATCATTACAATAAGATGATTTCTGAAAGACATGGAGCAGCTGATGAACTCTTCAACAATGGAAGCAATCATGTGAAAACAGGGGGAATCTGCAACCTGCTCATAGTTTAACTGACACACCACTGGATGGGGTTGGCTGATCTCCTGTGTGGCTACTCATGGGGAGGAAGCTGAAGACAAAAATTACTTGTGTCAAAGAACTTTTGATGTGTATCAACATGGATGGGGAACATAACATAACATACATAACACTACTTTGCCCATTGAACATGGAAAGTAGGTGAAGGAAGGAGAAAGACAGCAGAACCAATAGCAACCTGCTGTTATACTGAAGAAACATGTCACAAATTGTACCTGCAGAAAATGATCCAATCCACAGAAGGAACAGGAGACACATACTGCAATCACAGGAAACCCAGATCCCCCCAAAAACAACGCAAGACTGTTGAAAAATGTGTCTGATTTACTCATCTGGAATGTCTCCAGCTGAGATTGTGAACACTGACACCAGCGTGAAAACATTTTAACCTCCAAATCATTTTATTCTAGATTCATGATAAATAGTATCACCAACTGTAGTGCATCAATTAATTACATTAATACTTCTACTAAATCACTAGACTTCTTAGAATTAATTACAAAATTATACTAATAAAACAACCTTGAACTTATTTGAAACTAGTGTCAGCATCCAATAAAGCCTCACTGCAACTCATTTATTTACTAAAATGGCTCAGAGTCTGCCATGTAATCTCGATAACAAGATGTTGAGACAATATGGACATAATCCTCCATTGTATTGTATATCCTGCGTAACCTGTTCTTTTGGTAAAGAAATGACTTGCAACTGAATGACTTATAAGTCATTTATATATGAATTATTCATACAATATGTGAAACATTTGATCATGTGGTCAGATATAGTCTAAGACTAATGTACATACATTACATCACAACAGTGATTATGTGACTTGAGAAAGATGCCTTCTGCTACATAAACAAACAGCCACTACACCTCTGCTGACAGACATGAATTATACTGCCAGTGACACTCAAGCCTGGAAAGAAAAAAGGTATTTAAAGAGTTGGGAAAGCCTGGGGCTGGGAGGAGGGGGGTGAAATCATTGACAGAAGAGAGGAAAGTGGGATGATTAAAAACAAAAGCTCATATGGGAGGAGGTTGTCATCAGTTGCAATAAACAGACAGGAGATGAAAGTGAAGCATAAGACTGTAGTGTGGATGTGAATGTTACTGACAGGAGCCAATCTGATAGGATTTGTCCTTCACACTCTGAATTCCCTCCACATGTCTCCCATTCACACACACACCTCCCACTTGAAGACAATCAGACTCCAGTCATCATCATGTTTCTTTAAAAGAACCTGTACTTGTAACGTGCACTAGTGGCTTATGAAATGCACAGCTCCTGCAGGTAAACACACTTCCAACACACCACTGTGTATCTGACAGACTCCACTGTAGCTACAGGATCTAAAATTGTCAAGTCATGCACAAAATTAAACTCTATGCATGCAAAAAGACAGCAGAGACAGTGTAATGTTTAAATATAAATTTGTATTTACATCGATATTAACATCAAGAAACAAGGTAAGAAAAAAATGCAATAGTATTTTACATCCTGTAATAATGACTGTATATGTTTCCCAGATGTGTCTTCTCTTTTCTTTAGCTCTGAGTTTCTTTCCTTTAAAGCAAAACACAGACATTTTTAAATATTTGTAGATCAATCTTTCATATTCTTCATTGCGATTGGGATTTAAAACAAACAAACAAAAAAACCCAAACAAAACAAAAACAAAACAACAACTCCAAGCTATTATTCTGAGACATAATGACATCAATCATGAATCCTCCTTTCTATCTTAGAAAACGTCAACATTCTCCGGTGAAATAACCGTTTGCAGCACCACAATTCAACTGGCCGTAAGGTCTACAGAAAGGGGGAAACAATCACAAACAAAAACTCAAACCACCTCAGCAGAACCAGACTCATCTCTACTCTATGTCATACGGATGGGAATATGATATATTTTATTTAAACATATTTAGTTCAATGTATACTATACGTTATGTGCAACAGTTAAAGCACACATGAGTACTTGCACGATCTACGTCAGGAACTGTCTCTATGCACTGCAGGATGACAAACAAAAATCTTTGGATTGAGCATGTGTTCAAAGGTAGATTTCCAAACAAACACTTCATAGGAAAGACAATGGAAATAAAGGCAAAGTCAAATGTCAAAAAGAAGAAAAAAAACTGCTAATTAGGGGATTTAAATGCTTTCTTGTGTTGCTTCCATTAGGATTAAACATCTGTGAACAAAACAAAAACACTTCTTGACAGTTATACAGTGGGTCTGATTTGCAAAGACTCATATCTGCAGCTGAAGGATCAAATCAGCAGAGGCCAAAGATTAGAAATCTCAGGAGTGAAACTTAAAGTCACACATGGAAGCATGAGGTTCAGATCAGAAAATATCAACCCCACATACTGGTAAGACATCTGGGCCCCTAGAAGCCTAACACAATCATGTGTCAACTCTTTTTGTATAGGCATATTTTGTGTTTTCTTTTCTTTTCTTTTTTTTGTCAAAAGAAAAAAAATTTATTTAAAAATTGAATGTACTCACTAGCACCTCTTTAGCTAAGACTATGTCCTCAAGAAATAAAGAGAAATTCATGATTTGAAGATCACAAATAAAAAAAGTGCTTTCTGAGAGCAAGAAAGTGGCAGTATGAAAGAAAATCTACACGTACTGCTTACAAAAAAGGAGGCCCTTCCTTTCCATCCAATGGTTAAAGTACTGAAAATAAAAGCTGACCTATGACGGAATAAGAAAATTACACTTTTAAATATCAAGCCTTACAATCTGTGCAAAAACAGTATGTGACCTACAAAAGCATATATATATTTATATATAGTACATTTGAAGCATATTTACAATTCATATTCACAGACAAAAGGAAAGAACAGCTCCAAACAAGACATCATGTCTAATACTGCAGTACCGTCACGTTGAGTAAATGATGCTTCACCTTTGTCCTCAGAGGAAAACCAGGAGGAAGGATTATTGCTAGAAATCTGCACACCTACACCGAAACCCAACACTTTCTCATGAGCTAATACAGACATCAGTTTTATCATTGACAATCGATTCAGTTTCTGCACTTATAGTAACACTGTAAATTGGTGCAAGGTAACCAAAATATCTGCAACATTTGGATTTAAAAATTACCTCTGGAATGATAAAATGACCTCCTTGTGAATCTGTATAAATATAAGTGGAGTTTTGAACATCAATTGTCTGTTTGTTTCAAGAGTGATTTTAAAATGACTTACAAACGATGAATTTCTCCTGTTGTAATAAACCGGTACACTGTAGAAGAGAGGATAAAATCTGTGCTTTCTGCCTTTCTACTGGTTCCCACTTTAGAACAAAGATCATCATGGTTACCCATTTCCTATCAACAGCCTCCATTTCTCAGAGAGGAAAAACTTGGAGAACACACACACAAAATAAACAGTAAATGTCTGCTGCTATGAGTTATTTCTTGGGTAAAGGCCTCTATATTGCCACAATCCTTTTGATGTTGGCCTTTCCTTAAAGTGCAATCAGCCAACAAATAATTCAGTCGTACTTGAGCCCAGCGGCATCCTGGAGGATGAAACAATGTGCTACTGTTTAATGACATTCATCTGAGTGTCACAATCTAATAGCTCGTAATCTGGAACCGTGTTTACTTCACGTCGCAGAGATTGTCCAGGAGCAACAGAGGGATGACAGACATAAATCCCACTAGGTTCAGAGACAAGAGAGGAGTCCCACATTTTAAAATCTGAACACAGCTTTGTGGTACATTCGACAAAGGAGAGGGTGTCTGCACACGTTTGTCCAAGTCTGTGATCTACGCAAAATGTCTGTCCACCTTCACTGTTTGATCCAGCAAGCGGTGTGTTAACTGAGGCACACACACCGCTCATAAAGAGGGGAATATTCAACTACAGCCTACGGTAGGAATCACAGAGCTGTCTGTCTCACAGTCTACATGGGTTTATGTGTGTGAAGGAGTCACAGTGTTTCTGATTTTCATGAACGCTGTGTGCTTTCATATATGTGTTGTATGTATGACAGTCTGTCTAATTTTCCGCAGGTCCAAAAGGGAGGTTCACTCCCCCGTCTGGTGGGAGCGCAACACTACACACAGACACACACCCCGTGGTCCTCCACACACTCCAGTGCTGCAGCTGTGTCCTATCTCTGAATGGAGATCACAGTGAGATAAATGCATCTGTCACGATGTTCAGCAGTATTTCTAGATAGCAGGGAGCAAAAGAGAAAAGTAAATTAGGGAAAAAAGTGCATAAAACATTAATTAAATCGCAAAGCAGCCATGAGTATCAGACAGGGTAGATTCACATTTTTACAGACAGACAAGTTTATCTTAACCCGCACTGACATGTCAATGTGTACAATGAAAGAGTTATTGATTGCTATAATTGTTCCCATTGAGCATCGGAGATCATAGATCAATCCAGTCCTTGTTCAGAAATTAAAGTAATCTGAAGTTAATTTAACATGATGGAAATGTAGCATTTATGTTTGTTACATCTTTGAATGTGTCTCCTCATCGTTCCACACACTAAACTGACACTATTCTTCATCTTTTCAGTGCAATAAAGGCTTCCAAATAATTTAATTGCACTTTGTTGAATTTTGCTTTTATTAATATGCCATTTTTTTCCACCTGGGCGAAGCATTAAAGAACTTTTTTTTTTTTCCCCCAATATTTGATTTTCAACTGAGGTTCTTTTTATGCTCAAATTAAAAATGTGCATACAAACCATCAAAACATGCATTGTGTTTCCTTTGTGAGCCACAGCAAAGAGAGACTAATACATACACTATACCGCTACAACACTTAATCTCAGATTTATTTTGTCCATCATCTCTTACAGTGAAACCGATATAAGAATCACTATACATTTGACCATATCAGCTCTGTTTTAAGATTTTAAAAAAAACTGAACTTGTCCTTTAATTTTTCAGACTTTTCTCCCCTCTGGACATACCTGATCAGGTCCCATAGGCATGCGTCCCATCACCATGGGGTTCATACCCATCTGTCCTCCCATCTGACCCATGTGTCCTCCTCCTCCACTGGCTGGCATACCCCCGTTCATCATCATACCGCCATACTGCCCTGGATTCCCCTGCTGCCCAAACTGCTGCTGCCCCGGAGGCCCATGCTGCCCAAACTGCTGCTGGGGGTACGAACTGATGAAGAAGAGTAACAATAAGGGTTAAACTGTTTGCATTCAAGAAGAGAAAAACTGAAACCAAACTCTCCATCTCTCCCCTTCCCTCCAAGGTGTAGTACATGTGTTTGAGTTGGTACCTATTGCGCCCCATGCCTCCCTGCGACCAGCCTTTCATATCTGCGCCCTGGTACATGGGACCACCCTGTGGGTGCTGTTGCATCATGGGGTTTTGTGGTCCCAGGCGGCCTGGCATCATGGCATTAGGAGGACTGCTTCCTGATGGGCCAAATGAGGGGTCTCCTTGTTGTCCCATCCCTGTGAAGATAAATCATTCCAACCTGAGCTCACTCTGCTCCTCACAGAAAATAAAATAGATAATTAATACACATGATGAAACAAAAAAGATAAAAGACAATCCTATAGCCTGGGAGTGTGTTCTGATACTTACTATCCCTTCAATAACAACATTTGGTCTGACTATAAAAAAAAACAGAGACAAGACAGATGTACACAGACAACCATCTAACGAATCTTCCTTTTACAAGAACCCTGCAGTGCACAGAGTCACCACCAGGGTGCAGCAGTATACTACTGGACGTCCAGCTCTGCAAACTCACCATAGTTCCCACCATAGCCAAACTGCTGGGGGCCTGGCTGGCCCATGTTTGGCCCTCCCATAGGATTGTCCATGCCACCAGGAGCCGTGACGTTTGGAGGGGGACTGAATCCACCAGCAGCTGCAGCAGCTGCCGCTGCCGCCTGCTGCTGCTGTTGCTGCTGCATCAGCATCATCATGCGCTGCCTCCTCATCTGCATGGTGACCATTTCCCTGCTGCGCTGAGCCATCATCTGAGCATTGAGAAAGCCCGGCTGTGCAAAACAAACACATGATCAGTGTTTTTGATGTAATCATATTAAGACCTTTCATAAAATATACGTTTGAAATTATATCATGTTAAAATGGGTGTGAGATGTGGATACAGTGAAGTTTGCAAAAAGAGGCTTTTATTTCAAATTTCACATAACTACAACAGTCAGACAAATTCAGACAGATGTATCAGTTGAAACCTGTATCAGTGGCTTTGATGCAGCCTTTAACCTTTAAGATGATGAATTTACAAAAGTTAAGAGACACAATGTCAGCCATCAGCCACAGAGATGAATCTGCAAACAGACAAAGGGTTGAACAGCTTATCGCCTGGCGCCATCATAACTTAAAATTGTTCAGATGATGTTGGATTCCAGCAAGAAGCAACTATAATCCTTTAACCATACTTTAAGCACCACATGGCCCAGGAGTGAGACACACACCACAAAAATTGCAGTGTCCCTGGTTCAGATCCAAATGTGGATCTCTGTTATGTGGCATTCCCCTCTCCCTCAAGAAACATGCCCAAAAAGTATATTAAAAACAGAAAATAAAGGTCAGCTATAGGTTTACTAAGCAATAACTAAAAGCCTTTTTAACATGTGTATCAATTACATGCTGTTGATCAATCGAGATCAATTCCTCTGGGTGGGAATGATGCTTTTACAAATGTTGGTAATCTATTAGGAAACACTTGTAGGTTTCACAGTTTCAAATGAGCAAAGAAGTTATATGTATTCGAGGTTGTTAATATGTGGATTTTTGTTTATCCATTAGAGAGAATGTCTTACTGATGAATTAAAGCGCTAAAAAGAGAAGTATCCCACTGGAGGACAAACCACAACCACAGGAATTTTTCACAATCTGGAAACCTGAAAGTACGCCTCATTAATGGCTTAACCATTAAATTAGATGTATTAACCATTATTAAAACTATTAGTTTAGACATGCAAATACTTTATAAATGGTAACATATTACAAAGTGATACTAAAAGACCATTGGTGAAAAATCCTTCAAGGGCTTGAAAATGGTCAGGGTTTTGCAAAGCGTTCCCACCTGGGCCACAATTGATTTGAACCTCTCCTCTTACAGGTGCTACAGATCACTTCTTGTTACAGGCCAAACTCATGAACCCTTATCTCAGATAGCTGAACTGAACTTGTGTATAATAATCTTGTTGTGTGTTGTATGTGTGTATACACTTGGCAAAGAAATGTTTGTGCCATTTACTAGTGAGCAAGTGATTCATCAGTGAGATATATAAAGGTTTTTGTCATCTACCTGTCCTCCCATGCCAGGTTGCATGCCAGGCCTCATGCCAGGGTTGCCTGCCGGGTTCTCCATCTTCATGCCCATACCCTGCCGTGTCTGATTCATGAACTGAGTATGAAATAAGAGCATCAAACATAAGATGAAGCAAATATTACTGACCCTGTCCCACATCTATGACATATAAATCTACTAGTTACATTGATGATGCACTATTTTCGCAGTTAGAACAATAGAAATCTATTAAGGGGACTGAAATATAATTTCTCATAACTGAAAATTAGGCATCAGACATCACTAAAGCTGCAAGTCTAGGGTGCTGTTCCCAGTTCAGACCCCTTCAACTGCAGGTAAAATAAGTCCTATTAATTTATTTGTTTGTTTCCAGCTGTTGTAATATTTTAACATCACTTTCTCCCAGAGTAAGCAAAATGTGTAATTGTAATAATGTAATAATGAACACACTACATACTCACATGGTTAAACTACTGAAAGAATGAGCTTCTTCTATTCATACCTGCTGTCCCTGCAGCCTCTGTTGCAGCTGGAGTCTCATGGGTTTGTTGGCACTCATCATTCTGGGTCTCATCATGTTGGCACGAGGATGCCCCATGCCCCCCATCCCACCCATACCGGGGAAACTGCCACCTTGGCCCATCTGTGAAAGCATGGGCCCAAACCCCCCCTGCTGGGCCTGACCCTGCATGGGGTTCCCTCCATAGGCAGACTGCATGGGCATAGCAGGGGGTCCAGGATAGCCCTGTCCATAGAGAGGCTTCTGGTCAAGCACCATGGATGGGTCCTGTCCTGGAAAAGGCTCCAGCTGCTGCTCTGGCCCCTGGGTCTGGAGTAGAGAGGACAAGAGGACAAAAAGAGAAGTTTGTCAAACTTCTCCATCTCATTGATTAATTTCCAATTGGTTGGCTCTGTAATTGTCTTTTTCTAAGCAGAACAGACGGATCCCTCTGGGCTCATCTATCTCCTTTCAGTGACAGAACGGTCTGAACACAGTGAGTCATGACTGAAATATCTAATGCGAAGACAAACATAATGCTCACTCATGACTCATGACATACAGACTGATCTTTTTCACTTTTATATTACTTCTAAAGGGATCTGTAACAGGACAGAGATCAGTGTGTTGTTTATCCATTAAAAAAAAAAAAAGTCTTACCTGGCTGACGAGGTCTGGGATGCCCAGGGCTCGGTCTATCTCCTCCAGAGCGATGCCATCTGTGTTATTCAGCAGAGAGTCCAGCTGGTCCAGGAGTGCCCGCTCATCACTCTGACCTTCACTGGTGGTGGGAGGCACCAGGAGATCATCCAAGGTGTTGCCAAACTGCCGTCTACATCACAAAGAGTCTCACCATAGGGTTTGATGCTGACCTTCTCACTCAGATCACTGTAACTAATTAGTTATTAATATGGACAATAAGGGATGTTGCACTCACCTGTTACTCTCCATGCCCATCATGGTATCTGGCCAAGAGGGGGACTGGTTGGGTTGGCCCTGCTGGCTAAAGGGGCTCATACCCATGCCCATTTCAGCAGAGCCTCCTAGACCAAAAAGACAGTGCATGTTTAATTATACACACACAGGGTAATGCCAGTCAGTCCACAACTTTGGGCCAGATGGAAATATAACTATTGGGTGAATTGCCATGAATTTTCATCCAGACATTAATTTTCCCTTCATAATGAAGTGGAATCACTTTGGTGAACCTCAAACTTTTCATCATCAGGCCAAACTAGTGCTTATTCTTCGCATGCCAACAAGCTACACTAAGCAGGTGAACATTTTATGCACGCACCACTGTGCCTAAGTATAATCTCACAGAGCTGCAAGCATGGCTCTCGACTCCTCTATTTTTGTCCTTCACGTAACTGAAGGTAATATCTTGAATACCGTCAGTTGGATATGTGCTAGTGTAAAAAAACATACCCATATCCATGAGCTGTTGCTGCAGCATTGACCTGGCCCCCGGTAGGCTGTTGGAGCGACTGACCATGGGTCCTGACATCATGCCCTTGCCGTTGTACTCCATGCCTGGGCGCATCATGGACGGGTGTCCTGCAGAACCCACAGGACTGGCACTGGAGCGGGGCATGCCCCACTCACCTGACCCCCCCATGGGAGATCGCTGGGGAACCATGCCCCTATTCATTGGTCCTGGTAATGAACACCAAATGTGCATATATAAGTACTCTCAATGTGTTTAAAAAGACCAAGCAGTCTTGGTCCTCATCATTGTCTTAACACATAACCTAATGATGGCGAGGGAGGCAGAGAAAAGGGGGAGACAAAATGTGCTGAAAAAACATGTTTGGCCATTTGAATACACACCAATGTTTCCTGGGTAGCTGTCTGGGCTGCCCATTATGTTCTCCTGCTTGATGAGCATGGATCGTCTACCTGCTCCTCCAGGCCCACCAGGAGGCTTCCCATCTATGGACATGGCCCTCTGGAAGGGCCCTCGAGGTCCCGGACCCATTCCCGGACTCCCTGTAAGAAGTATAGACCTATTGTTCAACAACTTCAATGTCTGTACTTCATGAAATTAGGAATGGGTAATATGGGGAAACCTTATATCTCAGTTCCTTCTGGCATTAAAAAAAACTGAACTCTTATAGATTTGATTTTTTTCAGTTTTTATAATAGTATATTCTTATGGATTCATAAAATAATTAATTAATAAAATAACCAACGACAAATAATTAACACTTCTTTTGTAATGTACTTTTTCACAAACAATATGTTACTGGATTCACCAGTGTGTTCTTATGAATCATCATTTATTCAGAGAGTGAGGGTAATTCTTTCCAGGAAAAATACACTTTAAACAGCTTTTACCACTAAGCTTTGTATTTGCATACACGTCTTTTCTAAAATGTATTGGTGTTATTCCCACAAGAGTGATATTAAGCTGCACTGAAATGCTTTCACTCTGTAGCTGTAGCATGTGGCCTCAGTACAGAGCCAATAAACAAACAAATAATATTTTTATTGCTAAAAACTGCTTTAAATCTTGAGTTATACTTTTTTGTTTTGTCAGTGGATCAGGTCAAAGTGTTGCAAGGGAGAAACAGGCGTCATTCCAATTCTAGCATAGTTTTGGCCAAAGAGAAAGGGTCAGAAAATATTCAGGCTTGTGTTGTAGCAAGTCTACAGAAAGACAGAAAACAATGATGCCAGATGTTGTTTCACTGGCATTTTATATCGATCTCATCACCTACCCTGCAGGCTGTCATCATGGCAACCCTGAGGTTTGGTTCCTGGGTCATTAGCCCCTCCACCTCCAGCCTGGTCCGGATAAAAGTCAGAGCTTGAACCCCTCAGATCCCCCAGGATAGACTCAAGGTTGTGCAACTGAACATTAAATATAATTCACATTAGTCATGTTAAGGTCAATAAAGATCCTCATTTATCCAAATCATGGGAGGTCCAAGGCAAGACCAAATTTAGTTGCTTTTGACATATCTAGATATACTTTGTATGGCTAAATGTCAATGGAAATATTATAATTGCAATTATCCAATAATCAATTATCCAAGAAGCAATCTTACATCATCAGGTGGTTCTGACTTGATCTTGCTCTCAGGATGTTCGGGTGCAGGGCCAGTCCCAGATCCAGAGCTGTTTCGTGGAGGGCCGCCAGCGGCCCCCGGAGGTCCCTTCCCCTCTAGTTCCTCTAGTTTAGGTTTTACGTCCACTGGCTCTTTGGAATCATCCTTGTTGAGAAGATAGTGGAGGAGGGCATGGGTCTTCTCCTTCTTGGGGCTATGCTGCTCCTGCTTAGGCTCAGTGATCAACCCAGGCCCGGCCCCGGCCCCCGATCCTCCTGTTCCACCCTCACTGCTTTCCTGGCCCCCAAGTGACACCTTTCCTGTAGCCTCTGCTGTGATTTTAGCTACTTCATCTGGGGTATTGCCATTTTGAAGAAGCTTGTGGAGGATCTTGTGCTTTTCTTGTAGCGAGCCCGTGTAGTGAGCTGATGATATCAATGTTGACACTCCCCCTGGCCCAGTCGCCTGACCTGAAATGGCACTGGCTGAAGAAGAGGAGACCCCAGTGGACGAAGGACTAGTCATGCCTCCAGTGGGGTCCTTGGTGTCTGACCCTGCAGGAGTGCTGCTGCTGGTTGATGGGGGTGGTACAGGGGGACCCGTTGACCCGCTGCCGCCTATTCCCAGCTCCCCAGTTGGGCAAGTCAGCAACTGCAGTAACTTCTTATGCCCCTTACTGTCTGGTACCCTCCGAGGGGGTTCAGTGCTTGCCACCCCTGCCTCATTGCTCCCCTCTCCAGACTCTTTAGTCGCTGTAGCTGCCTGGCTGTCTGGTCGGTCTCCAGAGCTCTCAGCCTGAGGATGCTGATGATGGTGGTGATGATGCAAGGGGTGGTGATGGTCACCAGGTCCCGGCCCTAAGCCTCCTGCTGGGCTTTTGGAACCATCTTGGCCTGGTTTGACAGGCTGACTGGGCTGAGTGGAAGAGGAGGAGGAGTGGATGCTGGGAGAGCTGTCTGGTTTGTGGGCTGGCGAGGGCGATGTTAAGGTAGAGGGGAGGGAGCTCCCTACTCCTTCACTGATGGCTTGTAGGGCGTTCAGGGAGCTGCTGGAGAAGGTAGTAGTACTCCCTCCACTTCCTCCACCACTGCCAATGCCACTCATAGGAGAGTGTATGCCTGGAACAGAAACACAGATCATAAACTCCAATGAATCTAATCAAACAAATTGTAAATGAATGACAAACTTCTGGACACTGATTGACTTACCTCCAGGTGAGAATTGATTGGCACCCATTTTTGGGCTCCCTCGGTTTCGAGGTGACATCAGGAGTCCCTGCTGGTGTCCACCCATCCTGGGGCTTCCCGAAGGACTGTTCATGCCACTGAGCCCAAACCCACCACTGCTCTGAAACGGGGGCTGCTGAGGGTGCTGCTGCATGCTTTGGCCTGGGTGATTCATGGGACCCATCTGATTCATGTGCCCAACCTGATTCATCTGCCCCATCTGATTCATCTGCATCATGCGGTTGCCCATGCCTCCACCTCCACTTCCTCCTCCGCCACCCCCTCCATACATAGAGCTGCCTCCCATGGGACCCATGTGGCCCATGTGACCCTGCTCATTCATGCCGAAGCCCCTGTTCATGTTGCCCATACCACCCATGCCCATGCCCCCACTGGCGTTCATGTTCATTTGGCCGTTTGAGTTGGGGCCTCCTATGCCCTGTTGTCTCATAGTGTTTGGTATCATGCTCCCACCCTGAGATGAGCGGTACCCATTCGGTTCTCTGTGTGGAAGGAGAGGAAAAACAAGCACAAGGTTTGAAAACTGCAAAAACCTTGAAAACACTAGACTCCACAGAAATGTAACTAAGACAGCAGTTCCTATGTGGAGTCTTTTTACCGTTCACAGGACATTAGTGTATAAAAGCTACTTCAGCAACTACTTCAGCTATTCGTGTGGCATGAATAACTTGTGCCTCACATAGATAAGTGCTTTTTTGTCAATACAGTAAATACATATTCTTTTCAATGTCTGAATCGAGCATGTGTATTTTCACTTTTTCATTACCTCTGTAGTAGGTGAGTGGAGATGAAGCCTTGCGGCTCGTTGCTCATAGGGTGACGGCACAGTTTGCTCTTGGTCTGGGCTGTGACCGGAGTGCCGTCAGATAGAGAGAAGCGGTACAGGGGTGTCTCAGCGTGACCCTGCAGAAAGGCTGTGTGGACAGACAAAACGACTGATTCACACCATGAAACACTTATCTGATAACAAAGGTCTTCAATCACTACCTTCATGTGAAAACCAACTCTGTGATTACAATGAGGATCAATGTTGTAGTGCGCCGACGTTCATATTCATGAGATCAATACTGATACACTAATGCATGAGGTGTGTGTTTATATATTACACCAGCAGGTCTCATTGAGATTCAGAGTGTCTTTCTGAAGGGAGGTTTAGCCAATGTAGGTACCAACAGTTAATTAAAAACAAATAATTTCAGTCAGAGAATACACTGTTCATAGTTGTAAGCGTTTGTATTGCGTTGTAAGATAGAAGAGTGAATACACAGTTAATTAAATACAACGACATCCTGATGCTTTTGCCTCAAGCTCTCTCATTGTGGATTTAAAAGCGTTTAACAAGGTGAATTTTGAAAGTCTGAAGCACTTTCAGCTGATTCTAGGTACGTGTGTGCTTATGTGTGACCCACCCTCATGGTAGTGGCGTTTGTGTGACCACGGCTGCCCGTCACTGTGTTGCAGGAACATCTGAATGCAACGCCTCAACAAATCCTCCCAGCCCGGACGCATCGATGCTCGCAGAGAATTCTGGTCGATCTGGATCAGTTTACCTGCCAGGGAGGAAATACAGGCAGAAGTGGAGGAAAAGAAACAAAGCAGGCGGTCAAACCTGTTCACGGATGGAAAAAAATAATGGCCTGTTTGAACCTCTGGGTTTGTTTAGTGAACATTTTCCAGATGCATCCCTCACCTGAGAGCTCATGCTGGGTATTGAAACTCTCTGTCCTCTCCATGGCTGTTACCCGACGGGCCACACAAATCATACATGACTGCAGGTCTGCAGGTGAGAGGAAAGGAGTGTCAGTGGTGTTTCATGATTTTTTTTGCTTTAGATTTTACCTTGAAAATTAAAAGTAACAGGTTTTTAGACAAATAAATATGAAGGTGGTTAACATTTTTGTACCTTGTATTTAAAATAATATCATAATGTCTGATGAGACAAAAAATAATTTACTTTATGTATATTTACTATAATATATAGGGTTATGTAAATTTAAAGGTTAATCTGGATTTATTTAAATTGGACATGAACTATCGCTTACTTTGCTGTAAAGTCACTTTGAAGTCATCATTACAATTAAGGTGTAATTTGCATATGACTGACTTGTAAAAAAAGCTGTGATGTCACAAAATCCTGCTCATATATATTTCATACAATCACAAAGAAACTAGTGCCAAACTTTGAAAATACATCGTTCTGCACAGTGAAGGTCAAAATATCCAAGTGAAGTAACAATGAACAAAAGACTCTTTTGAGTGGAGGCAGGACTTGTCAAAAAAATGTGAATCAATTTTTCGCAACACATAAAAATCCTTAGATTTTTCTCCTTATCACAAACTTAAAGTGTGCGAATGTTCCAGTGTACCTTCCCCCTCCTCAATCATGGCCTTGGGCTGGGTAAGAGCAAAACACTGCATGGTCTCGTAGCGTGGCCCTGCTGGCCCCTCCTCCATGGGGCCGTGGACATGGCCAAATTTGACCAGCATCCGGCAAGTGAAGGTGTGACTCTTCTGTCGGACAGCCTCGCTTCCCCACGACACCCCATTTACTACAAGGAAACACAAACAAACACATCATGCTGACAGAGCTTCACACTGGGGAGTAAAATGGAATGAGCATCAAACTCCAGAGACTGAAAACCCACATGCAACTATGAATGGATTGTCTGTTTGTCTGTATCACAAACAACTCACACCCTATCCTGACACAACACACACACACACACACACACACACACACACACACACACACACACAAGACGACAAACAAAACAAACAAACCACAGTGCAACATGAATTTTCCCTCCGAAATTGAGTAGCAGAAGCCTCTCCTGCTGTTCAGATCCCTGGCTAAATGGACCATAGGATTAATGTAGCCAAGGTGTCGATTTCCAATATTTCTCCCTCTCAGTCGGCTCTGCAGCGGGCAGAGGCCAGGGACACTCAGCCATCTATCCTCATTTAGACCCTGACTCCTCATCACAGCACAGACACACGCACTCACACACACACATACACATTTGGACAGGGTCACCTTCACAGGGGAGAGGGAGGAAAAGAGGGAAAAAAAGGACAGGCAAACTTCAGAGAGACATCCAACTGTCCTCCAAGGTCTGTGTGAAGCCTTATCAGGGCCTTGAGTTGGCTGGAGGTCTCTGTCTGGCAGGCGCAGGGAGGATACAACTCCCAGGAACCCAGGAGAGCGAGATATGTCAAGGGGGTGGTAGGAGAGGGGGTGGGCTGGGGGGGTTACTGATAGTGAGAGGTGATTTAACAAGGCCTTGGCTTTCACTCCTTGACAAAGAGAAAGCAGCACAGTCCTCGGGGCCAACATCTCCCTGCAGACACACTTAGCCAACAGCAAGGCAAGACAAGAGGGGTCAGAAGACACACTAGCCAACAACAAAAACTCACTCCATGTTTTGTGCACGAGCGTGTGTCTGTTTTTGTAACTGTATGTGTGTGCAATGGGTGCTTGTCTGCGTGTGTGTGTATTTAACTGTAGCTGGTGTGGTCAGTGGTCATCCCTCAGGAATGTGCAGAGAGAGCGTATTTCATTCATGGGTCCAAAAGATAATGAAGGGGCAGTGCAGCAGAGCGAGACACAATGAGGGGTGGGAGAGCAGAGAGAAGCAAGTTGAGAAACAGACAAGCACAATATTCATCTTAGTAGGCAGCCATATTAAGTATGAATGAAGCTGAGAAAGAGTGAGTTGAGAGTGGCACAAGGGACTCAGAGAAAAAGCAGATAAAAGATGAGTCTTAAAAGATAAAGAGAGTGAATGGATAAAGGAGTGTGCAGGGGGGAGAGGAGGAATAAGTGAGAGAATGTGTCAATGACATGTCGGAGCCGCCGCTGCTTAGGAACATTACAGCAGAGTTAATCAAGTACCAGGTTCAGTCGAGCACATATATCCATAATTAATCAGCTTTATAAATAGTGCTCTGTGCACATGCTCATGGGTTTACACACATACACACACACACACACACACACGCACACACACACACACACACACACACAGAGCACCATCAGAAAATGCAATGCCAATACGGACATAGGTATGTAAATATACACACTACAACATACATATGCACATGCAAACACGCAGTGAATTAAGTAGAGGAAAGTGTGGAGGTGCATTATTCAGCAGTAAGTAGTTTCCAGATGGCTGCTGTGGGATCTGAATAGAGCTCAGGCCTGTTTTACACTGTCTGGACCACTGAGTGTGACTGACAGCTGCGCTACGCTCTGCCTGCTTAGCACCGAGTGGGTGGGTGGGTGGGTGCTTCTGTGCACGAGTGTTTTGTCAGGTGTGTGTATGTGAGTGTGTCTTTCTGAAAAGCACGTGAACAGGCTTCCCAGGAGCTCCTCATTATAATAAGAGCAGGAGTTAAGAACGGAAGAGCATGAATAAATAACTGAGCGAGTTTACATCGGCGTACGTGCAGAGTTGTTGTAACCTCTCAAAGTTTGTTTTATACCTGGGCCCTGTGGAAGATGTCAAGCAGGGTTTACCTCTGTGCAGATGTACAGCTTCCCTGTGAGTGTCTTGATGTGTGTGAGTGTGTCTGTGTGAGTTTCTCACTGTTGGTCTTGGGCAGGTTCTTGTGAAACTCTTCCCTGTCGTCCTCATGGAGAATGTTGTACACACTGGTGTTGATGAGCTCCTCCTGTTTGTACTGCAGGTACTGCGTCACGTTGTCCGACACAAACACGATGCTGCCCTCTCGGTTCACCACGAACAGGAAGCCATCCAGAGCCTGAGAGGAGAGCAGCGACAGGAAGTCACCACCAGGCCAGCTGGCCAATTAAAACCTTGAATAAATATCGTCCCAGTATGTGAAGAGGAGAGCCAGACTCACCTGCAGCAGGAGTGGCCCCAGGTGGTCCTTGTCGATGACCCCCTGACCTGTTGAGGACACATCTGACTTCTGAACGTCGTCATCGTTGGATGAAGCTTTTCCTGTTGGAGCGGAAAGAAAGGAAATATGTTAAAACAAAAAAAGAAAAAACAACACAAACCTCCACTTTAAGCCCTGGTTCCTAGAAAGAAGCCAAAAAAAGAGCAAAGTAAAAACGCAAGGTGAGAGCATCGATACCTGAAACAAGAGGAAACAGGGAAACAGCCAGTTATTCACTAATCGAGCTGCACCAGCAGGGGGCAGCATTTCTCAATCTTCACTTTCTTTTTTTTTTTTTTTTTTTTGATTTTTTTTTTGGATTTAAAACTACAGGTGAGGAGGGAGACGGACGAAGGCAGGTTTCTCTGAGGAGCCCGTCAGGAGGAGTAGAGGGTTGGGTGCATGTGGAGCAGGTAGCAGCCGTCCTCATGCTTTATATTCAGTGTCAGACTCTGAGGGACTGTCTGGTAGGCTGGGGCTGAGAGAGAGAGAGAGGGAGAGAGCGCGGGAGAGAGCTGGAGAGGCTCTGGAAGCTGTAATGGTGCAGGGCAGGAGCTGAGGTACCTGAATTAATGGAGGGGCTGACAGAAGGAAAGAAAGACAGACAGACAGATAAAGAGAGACAGACAGGATGGACTGGGGCTGAGACAGAACAATGTGGATTGAGATGAACGGCTGCTGTTTGGGCTGTTGTATTAATACAGGGTTTGGTCTGAGAAAGAGGCGGGGGCTGCTTGGCTACAGGAATCATTCTATCTGATTAGCTCCCAAGGGGCACGGATACCCACACAAAGAAATAAAAAGCCATTGCTGCCTATAGCCAGGCTCTGTGAAGTTAGGTAGAGAAGGACTGAAAGAAAGAGGGAGAGGAAGAGGAAAGAGAATGAGACAGAGTGTGAGAGAGACAGAAAGAGAGAGGCTGCACTCCATCAGTTCACTCAATATCTTAAGATGCTGGGGGCAAACCTGAGGATGCTGCAACTCATTGTGCTGCAATACAGATGAGACATGAGGGGAAAAAAACAGGGAAGCAGAGAAGGAGGAGGAGATACAAGAGCAGGGTACATTAAATCCAAGTGAGATGAAGAACGGGAATGGCTGTAGAGAAAGAACAAAATGAAGACTGGCAGAAAGCACAACTGAAAGTGAGAACAGGAGAAGAGGAACAGGTAGAAAGAGAGAGACGAGTCTAAATGCCCGTGTCATTATGTCTTCACTTCCTGTAACTATAGCAACCTGTCAGCAGCCAATCAGGGCCAGCTGTAGCCTCTTCCCCTTCCTGTCGATGTGGCAGACACTGACTGAGCTGAGCAGAAACACTAGAACAAAATTCACCACCGGCTCTTCCCCCTTGATCTTCAGAAATTCACCTTGAACAGAAAAATTCAAACTGACATGAGCACGGATGTACGAGTTAAAAATGTCCATTCCACACTGACGGTGCATCTGCAAAGCAAACGTCTCAGCCCGCAGCGTTTTAAACTGTTCACTGCATAAATGACCGCTGCATAATGGAGACAGGACTATGACAACAGCAGCTGTAACAGAACTAATAATTTGGCAGTTCAGTAGAATGGATGGGCATGTGATTACCTGCAAACGTCCAATTAAACAGCCCCTGGCGAGGCCAGCACACAGCTGTGCATGCCCATAGCACACACACATACAAACACGCACGCACGCACACACACACATACACACACACAAACACAAATGACAGGTTCACAAAGCATTGCCAATGTTTCCTCCCAAACATAAACAGTTGAGGCTGTGAAATTTGTGGGAGATGAATGACTGATTCGTCCTTGCACCTGGGCTCTGAGGCGCATGTGTGTGTGCGTGTGTGTGTTTGTGTCTGTGTGTGTGTGTGTGTGTGTGTGTGTGTGTGTGTGTGTGTGTGTGTGTGTGTGTGTGTGTGCTAACCCCAAGCTGTCCCTTCCTCCTCTCTCTCTCCCCTCAACACCTTACCCTACACTTCCTACACACACTTCTTAAACAGTCCGTCTGACTTGCAGTGCAGCTGTCTGCCTCAAGCCTTCAGGTTTTCAGACAACTGTGTCCACTCACCCTGCTCTTTGATCTGGCGGATCTGGCGCACCGTCTCTTTGAGGATGGCACATTTGTCTGGTTTGACGTTGAAACTGTCGATGTCACTGAGGTTGGCAGAGATCAACTCTGCTAGCTCCTCTATGTATTTGCTCTCCTGCTCCCGACGCTTCCTCTCACACCTGTAGGGGCCAACGGGCAGAGATTAACCCTAAACTAATGCTACTCCACTTTTCTCAAATTGTCAGCGCTGCTTTTATATGTTGAGAAGATCAATACGACTCTTAAATCTTTGCCCTAAATATGAAGCTACAGCCAGGACACAATTAACTTCTTAAAAACTGAAAGCAAGGGGAAACAGTTAGACTAGTATTGTTTTTGTGGGTGTTTATGTGCTGGAATATTGCTTGGTTCTCCGTGCTGGTGGGGGATTTTTTTCTCTTTAACTGGGACAGAGCCAGGCTAGCTGCTGTCAGTCATTATGCTCAGCTAAGCTAACCGGTGTCTGGCTCTAACCTTCATATTTGGTGTTCAGACATGAGAGTGGTGCCAATATTCTCGTTTTATTCTCAGCATAACGTGAATGTGTTTCCCAAAGATGTCAAACTTGTTATAAATAACTGCACATATTGTCTAAGCTCTTTTGCACAGTATGTGGCTGGTTATGTCTCTGTTTCAATCCCATGTTTTTGACCCAACTGGAATCAAAATGCTGTTCACTGTATTTGTGGTTTGCAAATCTTGAAACTGACAACTAAAACTTGCTCTTTCTACCAAAGCTACATACAAAATCATGTAATTGGTTTTCTACACATAGCCTGGTCTACAGAAACCACTGACCCAGTAGCCCACTTTCCTGTGTTTCCCTTCTCTCATGCTTATCAGACACACACTCACCCCAGACCAGGCGTGTCACAAGTGGAGAGTTTGCGTTTCCGGTTTTCTGAGCTCAGAGGCTCCATGGAGTTCTCCCCCAATCCGCTCATCGTGTACACATATCAGCACCTGAGAGGGGGGAGCACACACACAAACACACAGCTGTGAAGAAGAGTTGAAAACAGACAGAGAAGGAATTATATTGACGCTATTAACCTTTTAGATTTATAGGTAATTGTGAGGGGAAGAATGCATATGAATCTATCTTTTGAACACAGCAAAAACAAGCAATACAAAGGCAGGTTGTGGATACAGTGCAAAAGCAGGGTAAAATATGCTTACATCATGCAAATCATATTCTCCAGGCAGACTCTGACAAACATAAACATGTCTCGTCGGCCTCCTCCTCCTCATTGGAGAAAATGAGTGAGCATGCAAGGTTGTGTTTGTTTGTGTGTGTGGGCCTGTGCATGTGTGAGTTCATTAGCTCATATGGTACATACACACACACACACACACACACGCACACACACACAGGATTAGCAGTGTCTCTGATGATAAGCCACGGCGCAAAACTAACCCCGTTAGACAGCCGTCTGTCTCCCATAATGCATCACATTTCGTCTCCAGGAAGTGAGCTGATAAAGGTTGTGGGGAAGAGAGGCAGATGGGACAAAAGGAGACGAAGAGGAGGAGGAAGAGAAGGGAATAGAGGGAAGGAACGGAAGGAATAAAGGAGGGCGGCAGAAGCCGGTGTTGTGAAATGAGCTCTGATTGGTCACTTTCTTTGCCACAGTGACAGCAGCTGACACTGGGGAAAGGTAGGAGGGAGGGAGGGAAAGGAGGATGGAAGGAGGGAGGGATGAGAGGAAAGTAAATGACAGGGAGAGAGAGAGCACAAATATAGTGGGAGACAGAGGATATGAAGAGAAAATGCAGAAGAAGAAAAATACATGGGTTAGGGAATCAGAGCGAAAAGAGGCGGCGGCAGTGGGAGGGAGAGAGCCAAGAGAAAGAAAGATAAAGGCATGTCAAAGAGAGACAGGAGGGAAAGGGAACAGGTGAGAGGAGGAGGAATTAGAGGAAGAGATGTAACATTCAGACTGTCTGGTGTGTGTTTTGAATGCATGTGTGGCGCACAGAGTGGGCTGAAAGCCTCCAGTACCCCTCTTAACCTTCACAGCCAGAGCAGCTTTTTCATTCCATTGATTACATGGTTATCCTCTGACCAGAGCACTGCCTCTCCTGCATAGCAAATCAGGCCAATGGCAGGGGAGAGATGCCGGCCTGTTATTTAATCATCATGCACCATCATCTCAGACTCCTTCTTGTGGGATCAGAGCAGTCCATGAAAACGTCTGATTACGTTTGTTTTTTTTGTTCTTGGACAGAGAAGGTTCTAATCTGCAGTTGTGTGCTCTTGGCTCACAAAAAGATCATATCCAGCTAAAACAAGCAGTAAACACACCTCCTTATTGAGACACAATCAATATGAAGGCTGCTTTCATGCATGTCTTCCAAAACCAGGTGAAACACAGGTGTATTCCCTTGCAAGACATCAACGGGGAATACTCATGAATCTTCTTCTAAAAGCAAGAGATGCTCTGAAGATGCGCCGAACCTCTTGTTCAATCCCTCCTGCTTTGAGTTTCTTTCAAATTTCTCTTTTAATCCCTCCCTTGAGTCCCTCCTATCTGACTGTCTGTCTGACTGTCTCGTTGCCTTTGTCTGCCTGCCTACCTGCATCTCCTCTTGCTATGCTTCTGTCTGCCTCCCCGTGTGCCCATCTACCTGCCTCCCCGTCTGCTGCTCATCATTAGACAAAACCCCCACTTGCTGTTGTCTGATGAAACCTACCACAAGGGAAACGACACAAAAAGCAGTGAGGGGGATGTACAAAGTCAGAGGGTTCAGAATTCAAAGAGCCAAAGCAAAGTGTTTGAGTGAAACTCCATCTTTGCTCCTCTGCCGATCGAGCCTGCCCGCCTGCCTATTGATGGAGTTCTCAAAGGGGGAGTTGCTCTAATTGCGGAGTGAATGAGGCGGCCCCAGAGAATGGTTGATTAGGAGGCTGCTGAATGCCCCAGGGAAATGGGTCACCTCCAGCCTGGCGCGGGCCGCCCGCTTTTCCAGTGCAGGGAGAAAGTCAATTACACGCCACAGGCAATGGGGCCTGGTGGCACAGAGGCAGTGGGGCTGTGGTAGGTACAATACAGCAGTAGGGGGCAGCGGAATTGAGACGCGTGAAGAGGGAAATGGGAGACGAAGATGGCAGCATGGAGGGCAAAAGAGTGGGAGAGGAGATAGGCACTAAGATGGCAATTTAAAGAACAGAGACTGAGATGCTGTAAATGTGAGAGAGTGGGTAAAAATAAACAAATGGTTCATTTTTCTCCACCTGGGCTGATACACATTTTGAATTGGAGCTCAAGAAAACTTGAATAGAAATGCTGGATATTAACACCATGGTATGTCAAGTTAATCTGTGAATGTTGAGGATGCACAAAATGATGATGAAATCAAAATGTGTTCAGTCGTCTTCAGATTGTGTGATCGTGGACGTTTGTTTGGTGGTTTCAGAATCATCACGCCCTCATCAAACAGCTTCAGAAACCTCCTACCCCCAGATATTTTAGACACTGGTATGCGAAAGCGTCCAACAGTTAGTGTAACTTTCGAAAGCAAACAATGTGACATTCACACGCACTGCATGCATCACCGGTTAAGACTGTCCACTGTTACAATTATCATGACTTGCTGCTCTACACAAAGGTTTCCAAACGTAGAGCAAAGTTTACCAAATTTCTAGTGATTTTGTTGGGGCTTGTACCAAACAAGCATGTTCCCTTACATCTGGAGATCATGATTTGTAGACAGGAATATTTATGGTACTAACATTGTGGCATGTTTTACAGTGAAACAAAAGTTGCAGCTCCAGAGATTTGGATATTACATTTCGATTATATTTTGATTAATTGTGCAGCCCTACGTCTGACCTGATGACAGATGACAAATTGTACAAACCATTTCTTTTCTAACATACCCCAGCTCTTAAAATCACTCCTTTGATAGTCTTTCTCCTTCCCCACCCTTCCACACACAAAGTGGTATTTTAGGAAGAATTTAAGAATTGAGAACATGGCAAAGAAAGGTGTCATTCATGACACAGCTAAGAGAGAGTCAACAGACACATTACTCAGGCCGTACAACTTCCATATTTACTTCTAATTTTATGTTCAATTAAATTTCATTTAAGTCTATTGACTAAATCATATATAGTTGAAGATGACTCAAAGGCATTAATCAGCAATCAACAAATAAGAGCAGGACAGAATTTACAGTGGGGTTCATTGTATTATCCAGAGCTATCATGAATGAGTAGACAGGTACAGGTGAGTGCACCCATGCAGGTAAGCAGCACTGAACTTTGACACTCTGCAGAGTAAAGTTTGACCTGGTTCTCAACCCTGATCTTGACCTGTGTGATTTTAAAGGGTCACCACCTTCGAGCTGACAGTTGACCCACATATTTTACAGGTCATTAGATGGGCGTGAAAGGAGGATCACTCAGGTCAGCACTGCTGTGGCATCACCTGGTGCGAAGCTAAACCTCACGAGGTCTGCTACAGGACAGCAACCTGCCAGTGACCCAGGAGCCCAGTGGGAACACTGCTCACCAGGAGCCACACAGGCTTTATGGCAAAACCAGAGGAAACTGCTCAGCTCATAAATTAGAAAGCATGCAATCCAACCCCAATGAAGTTAACATGCCTTATAGGATGTGAGGTGGCCAGCTCCAATTCTCACACACAGACAGAATTTGGCCTTAATTAACACTTTATTTGATAAAACATCATCAAAAAACTAAAGACCAGGTTAATGAAAGTGACTCTAGTTATTCATGGTGCCCACAAGATGAATCTGAATGGTTATGATGAACCTCTGACCTTTCTGTTAGCCCCACAAAGATTTCAAGAAAAACCCTTTCCACTGAAACTGCAGCTGGCATGGAGGAAAGTAACAGAGAGAATGTGCTGCTCAGGTTATTGTTGTGACTGCACAAGTTTTTTGTCGGAGTCTTTACATTAGCCTGAGTGTATTTAATCCAGATTTGTTCTGTGTTGACAGTGAAACAGAAATCTTACAAGGTGCGACCCCATTTGGTAAAGTTTAGTAGGCAGCTTTCCTTTAATATTGATTTTCACAGTCATGTTCCCAACAGGATAGACCACAAGCTCACAGCTCACAACTGGTCCCAGTCTAGAGAAACAAATGTGTTATTACATTGTCTGTTTCGTAGAAACAGGATGCATGTGACTTTACAGCCTTTAAGCTTTCAGTTTGGTTTCAGTCCTTTTTTTGGAATAATCACATTATGATTTATTATAGCAAAAGAAAATGAAGTTTGCAAAGAGGTTTTATTGTTTCTAACAATAACCCTGAAAAGACTGTAGAGTTTGTAGATTAAACATTCAATATTAACTTTTCATTTCATGGATATCAATCAGATAATATTTATTTTCTAAAGTGTGAAAACTAGTGTTTTTAATTTTCAGGGGGAGGGAGAAAGTCACACAATAGCAAAGTCTTGTAATCTTTCACAACTATGACTTTACACTGACTGAACTTTTTCCACCTTTCCTTCAGTCGAATTCTTGGAAATGTGTTTACTGTGTGTTTATTGCTTCAATAAACATATTTGCAGTAACATGAGCACTGCTTAAAAAAAAAAAAAAAAAACCCACTGATGAGTTAAACACAGACACAGGAGTTACAACGGATGAACAGCAGTTAAAAACTGACAGCAAAAAAAAAAAAATTTGGTTTGGAAAGAGAGAAAACAAAGTGGAGAGGCGACAGACCTCCCACGACAGAGTGAGTCACAGTGGAGGGAAGAAAAACACAATGCAACAAACAATAATGTGTCGGAAAGAGTTACTGAATGCTGATGACAAGCGCATGGGAAAGAATGAGCAAGAGAAAAAAATACTACCTAGTCCTATCTTTAATCTGTTGTTGTACACAGGCAGTTTCATTCCTGTCTAAATATCAGAAACATCCTGGGATTCCCCAGAGTGGATTCAGTCAATGTCACAGCTTCATTCAGGGTTGAGCTCAAGCTCTTGTGGTTTGCTGCGTAGTAGAGAGCTTCAAGGTTAACACAGAAAGTTTAGTAAATTTAAGTCAAAAATGATGTGTGGTGTAAAGCAGTGGTTGAGTAGGCACAGTCATTAACCATCTCTCAAATGCTGAGGTGGCAAAACTGTGCTACTGGCTGTCATCAAAATTCCTGCGTGTTTGTTTGACAAGCACCTCTGTTTCCGTTCTTTTTTTTTTGGGGAGGATAAGGCCATGAAGGCAGGACAGTCTGGACAGGGTGCTGGTTGCTGGCGACAAAGGGGAGGAGCAGAGAGGAAGGGAGAGAGGGAGGAAGAGGGAAGGTGACAGAGTTAGCATGGCGGGTGTGCTCAGACTGGGTGATGCAAATAGTCCCTCTGTCGCCTCCCCCACTGTCCGCCTGCCTGCCAGCCGCTCTTTCATAATCTCTGTTGACAAAACAGAGGCACACGGGCCTGTTTTGGCCTCGTAAACTCACACCAGTGACATGACAAAAGCTGCAGCTGCTTCGCTTTAACTACTCAAAACCATGGACAGTCTTGACTGGTTTAAAGAAGAAATTGGTTCCCATTTTGACGGTTGATCTGACTGACATCTAATCTCCTGACCTCTGCCAATTTAAATTGGCCAAATCCAGTGGAATAGATTTCAGGAGTATTTTTCCCCGACTGTGAGCTTCCAGTTCAGTGTTTCCCTTCAACGATATGCTCAGTGGCCTGTAACATTCAAGATTCAAGACAAATCTACGACATCTCCATCTGCAAGTCATCCAGTGATGAATAACAACACGATTCAACCTGAATTACCAAGTAAATAGCAAAAATAACTATATATAATAACAAATTTCCCCATGTACATTAACCAACCATTAACTGGAAAGATTAAAATCCATCCATCCATTATATATATAGCACTTATTGTATTTAGGGTCATGTGAGGCGCTGAAGCGAATCCCAGCCCTGGGTGGGATACACCCTGAAGAGGTCGCCAGTCTATAACAGGGTCAATGTACAGAGACAACCAACCATTCATGCTCACATTCACACCTACAGGAAATTTAGAGTCACCAATAAATCTAACCTGCATGTCTTTAGACCAATATTCAAATATTAAATTGCAATATTTACAGTAGACAAGTGCAGTATAAAGATCAGCTCTATGTGTGATTAGAAAAAGAGCAGAAGAGCTGAATCAGTTCTTAACGGCTATGGAGAAATGTGCTTCTTGTGTGAACAGCCAGACTGATGCTCATGCAACACAGAATCAGACTTGCAGTAAACCTCAAAATAAAATAAACAGGCCCCGCTCCTCAGCATAGGGGGCGGCTTGTCTACTGGTTTTTATCCAGAAATAGCAACATATCCTCAGGCTGTGGGGTTAGTCTGGTGCGCAGTCTGTTAACTGTCAGACCTGTGGCAGAGAATATTTGTTCAGATGGTCCCGACATCCCAGGTTATTTTAACTTTTATCTGTTTTCTTATTATCAGATAACAGTTACGCTGTAACCTTAGTTTTGACAATCCTCAGTGTGAGTTATTTCAATTTGGTTTCTTACGTAGTTTGGCCTGGAGGAGGGTATGGTTGTTTGATTAATTACATTATTGATTAATCTGTGAATTCTTTTCTTATATTCTCTGTTAACTACCTAAGATATTTGGTTTTAATACCATAGATAAAGTTTTATTTTTGTTTTTTTTTTACTGTAAACATTCACATTTTAGGGTCTGTAAAAAGAGTTTTTTCCGTTGTGTTTCAAAAAGTACTTGAAAGGTTAATTGAGTATCAAAGTTGTTGAAGATCGATTTTCTGCTGAGTACAGTGGATCAACTGGATTTTACAATACCGATTATCCTCAACTTCCATTGGCTATGAAGGTGGAGGGATGAAGTTGAGCTAATCTGTTTTGTCATCACAAGTGGGATTAAAACACTGAACCATAGTTGAAGAATTTGAACAAAACTGAGCCAAACTCCCAAAGTAAAAATTATATGAACTGCTGAGTGAGTTCAGCCCTCCATTAATGCTAAGAGTCTCCTTGTTTTTAAGATTTTGTTCCTTTGACTTATTCTTCTAAGCAACCAGATGTTCAATTGATTGTTGATAATTCAAGCAGTAGAGCTTTATTCAAGCAACTCCAGTGGATATTATCTATGCAGATAAATTAATTTTGTACTTTATATGAGTAATAATTCCTTCAATTTTGCAACCACCCTCTCTAGTTTACTTCCTGTTTATATCCAGTATCTCCTCTGTATGGACTTGGACTCTCCCTCCTCTCCTCTATGAAGAACCTCACAACTTACCCAATCGCTCCTGCTCTCTGTGCAACAACAGCACGTCCGCAGAAGCATGCACGTGAACGAAAGTGAGAGTGTGGTTAAGTGTGGGTACATTTGTGTGTGTGTGTCACCTGCGGACAGGGGTAGAAGATGAATGTTCTCTTTCAGCCTCTGTGGCAGCTAGAGCATAAAGAATCATTTGACTTCTCCTCCTGTCTCCCTGCTGTCTTCCCACTCCTCATTTTCTCATCTGCCTGAAAATCATTCGCTCAGCCCTCTTTTGTTTCCCCTCTTGCTGCCACCACCGCTGTCTCTCCACAAACTATTCCATCTTCCAAAATCCAGAATCCAAACCTCAAATATAAAACACCTCCATAAAACATTTGCTTTGGAAAATACACACTGTTCTCTGCGTTCAGGTCAGGAGGATGTTGCAAGAATGTGGCAACAACAAGAAACTGTCTGTGGCAAACTGCTCAACCTAAACCCAGCAGGCCGTTACCATGCCAACCGTATGGGATGTTGGCCCACCTTGTGACGGAGCCGAGGTGATGGACGATCAGATCCCTCCTTCCTCTTCACTCTAGGGGTGTGGTCCTACGTGGGCTAGTCAATGGAGTCTGGAGAGGAAAAAAAAAAGTTTCACCATCATGCTCAGCAGTGCATGTTCATTATGGTGATATTAATGAATAACAAGCAGCATTATTAATCAGAGGCCTGAAGACACATGCACAGGAAGCTGCATTAATGGCTTAATGAGCAGAAGGAACTGTGAGGGAGCAGCGCTTTGCTATGTGCCTTTGTCTTGATTATGGGCGCACGTGGACAGAGCAAACATATCGTGGCTCCTCTGCATTTGCATTAACACACATCTTGCTCCCACAGCCAGACCAGCCACATGCCACAGCTACAAACACGCACAGACACACACACACACACACACACACACACATATACACCCACACATATGAAAAGGGATGTTGAGACACAAGTTTTACAGGAAACCAAACGGTTGAAACCCGATAGTAACTACTTGATCATGTGATCCACAGTTCAGCCAGTCACCCCATCTATGAAAGGTAAAATAAAGTGCTTCCACGTCTTTTCCACTAAATGTGCAATCCAGACCCATACAACCGGATTTAAACGTCAAGCCTTCATTGGCAAATATCTCTCAAGCTTGATGGACTCAGAGCAAGAGTATGAAAACAGACTATTAGACTGAATCATCGCTCTAATCCCAAAAGCACATAATAGGCTAATTTGTGTCCATTTAGATCCTGATAAGAAACAATTTGTGTGTGTGTGTGTGTGTGTGTGTGTGTGTGTGTGTGTGTTTTGGACATACTGAGTTGTTGTAGTAGTTCAAGTGTTCTGTCTGAACAATCATAAGAGAGTATCCTGTGGGGGGTAAAGAGTGCGTAACCATGGAGAATGCTGGGCGTTTCCATGACACCCTGTCATCAGTGAAGCTCGCCGCCAGGATGTCTCATGTTCAGCTGTCACCGTGCCTCATTGTGTGTGTGTGTGTATGTGTGTGTGTGTGTGTACGAGTGGTGAAGGAAATAGAGAGTAGGTTTTCTTTCATTTTTATAAAGAGGATGTGTGAAAGTGTCGTGTCAGAACGCACATTTCTCAGTTCATGTTGAATGTGTATGTGTGTGGTTCACCTCATGCTTAGCGTGTCCATGGTGTGTATGTTTACATGTGTGTGCCTGTGCACTTTTCACCATCAGCAACCTGACCGCTGGCTGCACCCATGATTGGGAGCAGATGGGGGCTGCTGGTGTGTGTGTTTGTTAGGACGAAGGATGAGGAGGAGGAGGAGGTGTGCATGCTCTAGTTTAGATGATGTATGGACTCTCACACACCAACAAAGACCCTCCTTCAACCAATGTGTTTCCTATTAATTGAAAGGGGAGAAAAATAGAGCCAGAGAGTGTCTGCTTAAGCAGGAAGAATTAATAGCTCAGCTGTGACAAAGAGTAAGTGACTCCATATTTTGTGCACAAACTGGGGAAAAATAAAAAGTAGAGCTCTTCGGCGTCTACGAGCTGGGACCTGAAACCCTTCAGTGCTACCATTAAAGCTCTTTGTGCTTACGTTGACACAGCCATGAACACCAGGGTGAATATAGTTAACAGCACATGGCACCACTCATGCTAGCGTAAAGCCTTAAATATGAAAGCAGTGTGAATGAGCTTAAGATGCGGAGGTTGAGTCAATGGAGAAATCTTTCACTTACAGTTGATGAGGCCTTTTCGGTGTCCATTCTCCACCTCTCAACACATGTCTGTTTGTTTCCTGATGCTATTCAACAGCTCATCATCCAAGATCTAAACAAGCCTTCACCCTTTCGCTGGTTGAAATGTTTGTGCCTCGTGTATTTCATCAGTGCACTTTAGGTGGGGTGTAACGATTCATTGACTATATTGATGTATCGATTTATATTCCTACAATCCAACTACATCGATAGGCATATAAAGATCGATAGAGAGGTATATTGATCCAAAATTTATTTGCAAGGTAAATAATTGAATGTATCAATAATAAGAATTCTCAAATTATATTTAAGCACAACAAACTTTCTATGGGTGTATTTTTTTTTTAGCACTAATAGTAAAGAAATGTTAAATGTTACTCTGATTCACTCTCCCTGTGTGTGACCTCAGCAGCATACACCAGCAGCACCAAAGAGACAAAATGAAGCAGAGCAAGAGATTTTCAAGATATGTTTGAGGTAAGGTGTGTGAGAATAGAAGTAGCAGGTTAACCTACTGTTCATTCAACCTGAAGAAATGTTGGTTGCACTTTATTTGTGTTTATTATTATTGCACTTATACTGAAAATGAGAATGATAGCAGCAGGTTCAACCAGTGTTTCTCAACCTGAAGAAATGTTGGTTGTATTTTTTATAAAAGGTAAATGTATTTACCCTTAATCATTGCGTTTACTTGTTTTATCTATAGTTAATTTATCACTGATTCATTGGCAAAAGTTACTGTATCAATTTCAAGTCACTGAATCGTATCGAGCCAAATATTGTTCTTGAATTGTATCAGAACCATGGAAAATGATATGTATCTTAGTAAAAACGTGTTTTTACACCCCCAATAAATATCGTACGTAACAGCATCTTCCACTTCTTAAAGCTACACAGACACAGACATAAATGATCTCAATGACAATTCTGCATTTCAAACCTGTACAAGCTCGAGAGACTGTCAGGGTTTAAGATCTGACTCAGTGGCTGGTTGGTTGTCACATTTCTTCCTCTTTCCACATTACATTACTCACAGCTGATGAATCAAGGTTTGCTCCTCTTTTGTCCTAAAAATTGCCTCATATCACCTTGAAACTCATCATACCTCTGTTAAAGCTGCTAATTTAGCCAAACTTTGGCTACAGTTTCTCAGTAGTTGGGGCCATGAGCAATAAAAGAGAAACATGTGTGCTACCTGTTTCCTACTGGGCTCAATAAACCATCACTGGTGATCTACTGTACATCTGCCTCAAGCTGCTCTGCATATACAGTAGTGCTACATGTTTACTGCAGCTTCACCAAACTATAAATGGCTGGACACTTTCTCGGACAGTGTGTCACTGATCACTGTAAAGTTGCACACACCCAAAACACTGCCCATAAACATGATGGATCCTCATCTGTCACCTTCACCTGAACCAGGAACAAAACTGACAGCCACGTGCTGACCAACTGTGTAAATATCACTGACTATATGTGTGTGAGAGAGAGCGAGAGATGGCATTTTTTCTTTTGGTAACAAAGTCCACTTCAATCTGGGCTTGTATGACACTCATTAGTCTGTGTGATATTTATCAAGCAAAGGATCTGGGGCAGTAAACTCTAAGATATTTCCTGATGGACTTATGGAAACCAAACAAAACCAAGCATGTATGTATCTTCACAATAAAAAAATCACAGGGCAATCATTTTATTTTTAATATCAACAATTGTTGCAAAACAAAGCATTTTGTTAAAATTTTCTGCTGGATGACTATACTTTTTTTGCCAGAGCCCTCGACATTGGAAAAATGTTATTTGGTTTAAGACTAACCTGGACTATTTAGATCCACAAACACAGGTGAAGACACAATCTTTTGCATGAGACTGCTGTTGACCAGTCTAATCAAAAACCAACCCCATGCATGTTAAATTGAGTTTTCTTTGAATATACTAACAACACAGCCTAGAACGTGACAGGTGAGTGTTAGACACACCCGTTGAAAAAACTGTCACACCCAGCCAAAAGGATCTGTGCCTTTAAGAAACATCTTGAGGCGACACATATAGCCAAATGAAATTCAAGCAGATCTGCAAGTTTGTTCTTTGTGAGCTTAATTCTTTTCCCTCCCTTCACCCCCTTCTCTTCTTTCTATAACAGGATTTTTCTCTCTATGCGTCTGTCTTCTGTCTGTCTGTGAATAAGGGAAATTGTGTGCACTAGCCAGCACACACAACAGCACAGTGAAGAATGCATGAAAGTACACTGTGTGTCTGCATGTGTGTGTGCGTTCTCTGGGTGACTCTGCTTTAGTTTTGCTTCGCCCAGTCCCCCTCCAACAAATCCAGAACTCACACTGGAGCAAAATAGGAGCCGAGCCACATCTTGGCACCTTGCCTCCCCTTAAACAAATCAGACCACAGAGGCTAATAAAAAACTTGGAGTCCAAAGCTCGCCTCCCCAGACAAGGGGGTACCAAAGAGGGGAGCCATTCTCAGCTACCCTGCGCTGTCTAAAATGAACTTGTGCAGGGCATAGTGCTGCTTTTCACTTGGGACAAAAAGTGCCAGTCTCTCCACTGTTTCAGTCATCTACACCCCCTTTTATTTGCTGTTAAATAGTGCTTTAATGTTATACTCTTCTTAACTAACCGTGCTAAAATAAAAAAAAAAAACTGATTGAAAACAAATTGCTTCTTAGTTCAGTGACAAAGTGAGAGTGAACTTTCCATCTTTAGACCAATTACTGCTATCATAGCACACAGCCTGCTGCTTCAGACTTCACACTTCAGAGAGGGATAAGAGGGGGTGAAGGATGAAGAAAAGCAAAGGGAAAGCATCTGGCTCAGGGCAGAAATAGGCCAGGCAGGTCTAAAACTAAAACTCATCCAGCCATTCTGGGTGTGTCTGCTCTAGGCTGCCATCAAACATACATTTACATATTCAAAAAAGGAAACAGGCGTTTGCATGAGTCATCCTTTCCAAGAAGGTAGAGGAAACCAAACTCACAGCCCCACCACACTATAGTACACAACAAAGAATCTGCAAGAGCTAACTAAACTCACGGAGCAGACAAAAAGAGGTGACCATAAAAAGAAATGAATGAAAAATTATTGTATCAGGTTATTGTAATAACATCTTGAGGCCACTTTAAAATGACTTTACAGTGCAACATCTGCTTTGAGTACAGGCTGACGCTCAATGTAATAAAACAGGCAATTTTCTTCTTAGAATTCACTGAGTATAATAAGACCACAGTTGAAGATCAAAAAATGAGGGGATCATTCTTTAAAGACACCACTAGTCCTTGACATTGCTTTGTTTCGCTTTACATTTGTAATTCTCCCAATGAACGTTATTGTCTGCAGCTGAAAAGTGTCAGAGACACTTGACTGGGGTTATCTGTGGTACTTGGTGTATAGATAATACAGATGTATAGAGCCAAGTTACAATGGACACATGCTCATGTGGTTACTATTCATCACATTTAGCTGCAGCATTAGAGAGTAGAAAATCTCCACTATATGACAGACTGCCATGAAAGTCAGCACAGACATTCATTTGCCCAAGAGGATGAATCCTGCAGACTTTGGTGATCCCCTGACATTTCCACTTGCGCCACCTTGAGGCAGATATTGCCACATATTTTGGACAGATGTCTGTGAAATTTGCTGCAGATATTCAGCAGCATTGCCATTTTGAGCATGTTAGCATGGTGATGTTAGCATTTGCTTAAATACAGCCTCACACAGCTGCTTGCATGGCTTCAGACTATTGATTTGTTTGTTTTTTAAATGTTATCAATCTAGCATTTATCAGTGAATTGTATTAATGAGGGCTGGGTGACTATAAACTTTGAGCAGCACTTTTAAGCATCATATTGTCATAAAATATCATTTTGGAGTTCAAATTGAGGTTTCAGAGCAAAATGAGTTACTCCAGTTGTTGTTCAATATGTATGAAAAGTTGAAAATCCAGGAAAATCTTAAATTTCACTCAAAATAAATCATTGTCATTTTTAAACCATATTTCTATTCTTGCTAGTAACTTAAACATATCAAAACAGACAGTAAAGGATAATGATACTATTGTAACTTGGTTTTTATTTGTTGTGAATATCGATTTTTATTTTGTCGGGAAATGCCTGTAAATTGCACATAGCAGCAGCACTAATGCTTCAACATCCACTTTATTTCACTTACTGTGACCTGAAGACAGTTAAACTGACGAGTTTAACTGTTTTGGTATAAGGACCATAATACACTGTGAACTGGAAGAAACACTACCCTAACTTTGTGGTTGCATTGGGACAGACTGTGATGTGTTAATGCTATCATATATACAGATGGCTGTCAAGCATTGAAATCATTCAGTGACCTCTCGTACCCTCTGGGGACGCATTTGGATTCATTATGTTTCTCCACTCATTAAGTCAGAGTTTTGGTTAATTTGTCAGTTCATGATGTACTATACATAAAAACACTATATTTCCTTTTCAAAACGTCTTGACCCTGCAATAAAAGCGCAACCTGTTCTTCAACCAAGTCGCTCTCAGTGTTAATGCTTGTGTGTGCAGTCAATTACTGTGCGACAGTCAGATTTGGGTAGTCGCACAACAGATGAGGGTACCTTTGTTACCTTCATGAACATTCTCCGAGAACGCAAATTTAAGTTGCATGGTATCATGGTGAATGAGGGATGACAGATCATTAAGAACCTTTGCTGTACTGTAATCTTGTGTTTCAGTCAAAACCTGACCAGCATGTCAACACAGCTCCTGCTACTTTACTTGAACCTGGCCACGTGCTAGAAAGGAAAGCGAGGGAGAGAGGGGGCGTTGTAGACTGTATGAAGGAAGGGATGCATTCTTGTGTGCTAAGTGATGACAGCAGTAAAGCTAAAGAGCCATCAAACATCTCTGATAAGATAAAAAAAAAAAACTAAACCACATGTCCTCACCCTTAGCTGAACCAAGAAGCAAACCAACAGAAACGTGAATGTGTGTGCTGTGAAGAAATCTCAGCATCAGAGCATGTATAGTGTTAAAGTATGACGTCTATCGACCGTTGAACATGCCTGCATAGTCATGCAGAAAACTAGGTTAAACAAAACGCCTCATTGGAAACCATCAATTATGCAGGAGCTATGCATTATCATAACATAGAGGACCATTTCTGTGAGGTAATTAACAATGAAGTGAGAGGCAAGGCTGTCATATTTCAGAGAGAGTAAACAGTTAAAACATTCTTGTCATTACAGAGAGAATAAATTACCTAGTTACAGGCCTCATGGGGCAGAGGAAGGAAGAAATGCAGTGAAATTGCAGAAAAACAGTTGTCAACTGCTTTTAGTTACTGGTGAAATGAATCAAAAATGAGAGGAGGGGGCTTTCTCTAAAGTCATTTAGCACAGCCACATTGAGGCCATAGGCTGTGGAGGTGGATAGTTTTCCGGACTGTTCGAGCCTAATTAGTGGAACAGGTCAATCAATAAAACAACCCCCTCCACCTCTAACCACGCCTCTGACGGTTATTCTGCTGCCACTGCAACAACCAGGTTTCCCCCTTTCCACAGCAGAAACTATATGCAATACAAACACAGTACAGCCCAACTGCACCACACTCCCTCCTCCATAAACAATCAATATAAGTGTCAACTAAAAGTTTCGGAGGCAGGACGACTGCATTAGTTTTAGATATCTGTAAACCAGCAACCGAGAGTATCTGCTCTGTCATTCACCAATGCAGATACAAAATACATGGAACCATGAGGCAACATGAGGAGACATTTTCCTGCTCCTCACTCAAAATCTAAAAATTAACGGCAGATTAATGGCCTAATTGAAACTCCCCCTCCACTCAGAAGTGTGGTTGTTATTTCAACTTCACTGTGCAGTAATGGCGTACACTGTGTGTGTTTCACATTTATCTGCTGAAGTTGGTGCTCACCTTAAATTAAATGTAAGAGAAATACATGTGAGCTGAATTTCTGATAGTATTCTGAAAGTTAGTCTTGGTCCAATTTTCAACTTACACATGGTCGAATCCAGCACTTAAGTTTCAATGTACATAAACTGAAAATTGACTTTTTTTAGTGAAACAGAAGACATTTAGTGTCCAGTGGTAAAATCACATTCTTTTGGCCATTTGATAAAATGTGCCCTATTGGCATTTGTTAATTGATTTTGAATACTCATTCATATTTATTCGAAGCTCTTTAAACTACATTTTATGTATGAAGAGTGCTCGTAGCAATAAAATATTTTATTTAATAATTATTACTGCTGCAAATGATTTTCTTTGTTTGCCTGACCATTTCAGCAAAAATGGTGAAAAAATGGTGAAAAAATACAATTAGCGTAAGGGTTTGTCACAGTGCATTATGGGCCACTGTGGTTGCTGCAGGTGAAGAGATCCTTATCCTATGATGAAATACTTCCTGTATGTTTAATCTGTAAAGCTCCAACAACTTCAGATGGAAATATGTCATTGTCTTGTCTTGTTTTAGTTGAAAATATCTTAAAGAGCATTAAATTAACTTTAAAAGATACACACTCATACAGCTTCAAAGCAATTGAAGCAAAAACTATTCACACACTATCAAACTCATACAGATATCATTAGTTCTAATGTGCAGCCCAGCACACAGTTGTCTAAGGCTGAAACAGTTAGTCAATTCATTGATCACCAGAAAATTAATCAGCATCTATTTTAAGCAAAGATTAACTATTATAACTGATTTTACCCACTTGTGCAGGCAACAGAAGTAATCTGCACCACAAAGGATGCATGATGCACTTGAATGGGGCAAAG
Source organism: Rachycentron canadum (assembly GCA_038496675.1). Lineage (NCBI taxonomy): Eukaryota > Metazoa > Chordata > Actinopteri > Carangiformes > Rachycentridae > Rachycentron > Rachycentron canadum. The sequence goes on from CM076651.1 coordinate 8,443,199, forward strand.
CTCTCTGTCTGATGGACAAACTGAAGGAACTAGAGACTCACTTGCTTGCGGACAATAAACTGCAACCACAGCTCCTGCAATAACGGATAACAAACAAAGAAAAACCATCCTGACAACGGGATATTCGAAGGAGAAGGAGACAATGAGACACATATAATGTTTGTTAACATTATATCACAGAACCACAGGAGGAGTGTGCTGCTCAGTACCCGAGGAAGACAGTTGCTGTGCTGCCATATGAAAATACTCCATTACAAGTAAAAGTTGAACAGTCTACTTGAAGCATCAAAAGTAAACATTGGCTAACAAAATTCAGAGAAGTGCACCTTGTGACTTGAAAATTATGATATATCATATTAGTATTATAATACATCAATGTGTAAACAGCATTTTACTGTTGTAGTTGGTTGAGATGGTGCTGATTTGAACTGTTTTATATACTGGACTTATCACCTCATCATCATGTCTTATATATGTGAAATGTTAAAATGTGAAGAAAATGAAAACTAGAACTGTTGAAACTGAGTAAAACTGTGTAAAAACTGCAATGTTTCCCTTTGAAATGTTGTTAAGCAAAGATATAAAAAATGGCCAGACCCTTGATACTTAAATAAATATCAGTAACAAGTATCTTTTATTTATAATTACATTGAATGCTTCAGTAACTTAAATACATTACACTACATCTAGTTAAGGGGAGACATAGGAGAATCTGGGGGATTAGGTCCACTTAAACTACAACATACCCTCTTATGTGGAAACCACTGATCTTGTATAAACCTTGTTGATGACAAGGAAATAACCCACGTCAGAAGTCAGGTGTGAATGGTCAAACATGTTCACCATCCCGTATCAAATGCAGGGTTTGTGCATGAAAGTACAGTGTGAGATTGAAAGGTTAAAATTAATCTGAACAAATGAAACTTGGTGGAGATATAAAAGACACACAAAAAGTGTTTGGTGAGCGTGAAAGAACAGTATGTCAGTGTAAAGGTGTTTTTCTCACAAGAATAATTGCATGCAGATAAAAACCCAAGCTCTTTACTGCCCAAGCCGCCAGCAGAAAGAGCACTTCTTCTGCTGATGCAAGTGTGTGACGATGAGTGAGTGTGTCTGAGTGTGAGTGAATAAGCTGTGAGACTTTTCTTTAGTGGGAATGGGACATAATTGGCTCACAATAACCCATCAGTGTGGTCTTAGTGAGAGAACACCATCTTCTCCTCCACCTCTACTTTCCTCCTCGCCTCCTTCCTCACGCTCTTGTTCTCCGTGGTGACAGTGAGGGAGCAGATTCGACACATAAACACCACCCCTCCCTCCCCTCCACCCTTTCCCTCACCCTCCTCCCTCTGTTTATTTACTCAGAGTCCAAAAACTGCACAGCACAGGGAAAAAAAATTATGGGGGGCGGGAGGGAGGGGGGTGGTAAGGAGAGAAAAAGAGGAGAGGAGGGAGTGAAGGAGGGAGGTGGATAGACAAACATACACTGCAGATTCAGCTGCACACACATGGATGGGACACGTACACGTGCACTGTGCACACACAAACACCCTCACACGCACACACCCTCCTGGTGGAGCATCTAAATCACATTAGATGCCTGCCTGCCATCCATCACTCCCACAGACAAAAGCACATGCCGGAGAGGCAGGGAAACTGCATGGCAACATGCATAACCACCCACAAACAAATACACACTCGGTCACAGAGCAGCCAACACACCTTGACACCAGCGTGCACGAGAAAGCAATCCCTCCTTACACACAATATTCCCCAATCAGAAATCAACTTGCATTCACTTGCACGCACATCACTGTCAGCACACATCAACCTTACATTCAAGGATCCACTCATTTGCCTCTGTGTTGTGCCACTGCTGCTCTGTGCGCTCAGCAAAGTTGCATTAGCATCAGAAAAAAAAAAAAATCAACAATTCCATGATAATGCAATTGAAAAAAACCCCAAAACAAAACATGGTTGCTTTAAATATTTAAAACGGAAGCAGGGGCAAAGCGACATCTTGAGAAATCTTTTTTTTCTGTCAGTATCAATCTTCTTTCCCATTAGAGGGGGATGGGGCCTTTATCTAACTGTGTGTGTTTGTGTGTGTGTGTGTGTGTACAAATAGATGTTTGTTGGGGTTGCCTGCTATCTTGGAGATTGTGCGGGTGCATGTCAGTGGGGTGCCTCTTACCTAATGGGATGCATGGTGAGTGTGTGTGTGTGTTTGTGTGTGTTTTATATCTAATGGGCTGTCTCTTGGGTAAAGTAATTGGCTGGCAAGACATAAGGGAGGGAGAAGACAGAGAGGAAAGCAAAGAAGTGAAGTTTTAAGGGAAGCAGGACAAACTTGATGTGTGCTCCATACATTATGAGACCATATGGTGCCCACTGTGCGGCATGAGCAGGCAGAGCACCACAGCGCAGCCCTCATCCACTCGTCTATCGAGCCAGTCTCTCAGCTCCCACTGTTCTCCCTCCCTTCCTCCCTCCCTCTGGCTCTGTCTGGTTAACTCAATAACATCTACAGCCCCCTCTCTTAGCTCACTGTTTTTTTTACTGGCAGGGAAAGCAAAAAAAAAAAAAAAAAAAAAAAAATCAGCCTCCTTTCTCCTCCTGCTTCCTCTCATCTTAGACGACCGGCTCTGGCTTTCGTCTCCTCCACACCTTTTCCCGCTAGATGCTGTAGCAACCCCTCGACTCATCGTTGAGCTTAATCTGAACCAAAAAGGATTACTTCAATCGCATTAAAATCTGACAACTGACAGTGCTCTGTATGTGCCATCTCCATGATGACAAGCACTGAGAGTCTGTTTACACGTGCACGTGTGCGGCACGAGAAGGGGAAGACACTGGAGGAACTTCTACATCCGCACAAGATCGCCTACGTGTGAACAGCAGCAGCAATTACAGAAGACAGTTCTCCACCACACTGTGTAGTTAAGAAATTGCTAATGACTGAATGCAGCTGCAAGCCCGTGTGTCAACGTGCATGCACGCGGCATCAAAGCAGCGAGCGAGAGGGCTGCTCTTTTAGTTGGCTCATGAAATCATTTAAAATCGGCCTGCTCCTCACACACACACAACACCCCCCCCCCCAGCCGTTTGATGTGTAATGAGAGAAACCATTAGCAGTAAAAATGGGCTCTCCCCGCCCTGCCGCTCAGCAGATCTTAGTCAGAGCCACAGTTACATGTCTATTTATACATTCACTCCTCTTTAGATTTTCTACTTCTCTAACAGGGAGCAGTTTGTGCAGCATACAGTCAAGAAAGCTGCTTTTCCTCCTGCCTCCTGCCCTTCTCCCCCTGTGTCTTCTTCTTCTACTGCTTCTCTCCTTCTGTCTCTATTCCCATCCCCCCTCTCTGGTTGTCTCCTCCCTCTCTATACCCTTCCCCCAGCTCTTTCCTGCTCTGTGCCTCCCTCCCTCCTTCTCTCATCAGGCTATATGCAGCAAGGCACAAATTCATTGGGGGAAAGAGAGACAGCAAAGGAGAGCTGGAGATGGAGGGAGGGAGGGGGGGGCTTGAAACAGAGAGATGGTTTGGACTGAAAGAGAGCAAAACAAGAGCGAATGACAGACTAACAGGGAATGAAAGGAGGAGGAAGGCATAAGCCTGATAGAAAAAGACAGAGAGAAAGTGAGAGAGAGAGAGACAGGAAAGGAGGAGGGGTATGTTGGTGGGAGACCAGCAGCGAGGAGGAGGAGGGAGAAGCGATGGGCGTTCCTCTCCCAGTTCCTGCGAGGTCAAAAGTTTACCGTGGTTTTAATTTCACCTTTCCACAGCCAATCACAGAGCGTATCCGGCAGCTGAGGGAACTTTGACCCACTCGGAGAATTTGACTGTAAAGATCTGAAGTATGCCTCTGCTTCTCCACCAACTCTCTCGCTGTTTTCAATTCCCAACTTGTTTTTTTTTTATTTTTTATTAATATTATTCCCACCTTTTCCACATACAGACCCCACCCCCCTCCCCTGCATGTTTATTTGAAAGTCATTGATAACAAAGGACAAAAACAACTGAAATCCAAGTTGTTGAGCTAAAGGGATGGTGAGATGGGGGCATTTCTGTACTTTTCCTATACTTTCTGAAACAGATGCCACCTAGATGCCGTGTGGGTCGAAAACCACAAGATCAACAGCCTCTCCTCGAGGATGAACAATGCACGCCACAGCAGTGACACAAGAGTCTACAGTCCATGTTAACGCCACTTCATCAAAACAACATACACATAAACACTCACAGCCCTAAAGAGACACACCCCACATACTGCCGGTCTATAGTAGGTGTGCGTGCACTTGTGTGTGTGTGTGTGTGTGTGTGCAGGCATGTGAGCATGGAGCCAGTGTAAGTGTGTATCTGTGAAGGGGGAGGAGGCTGCAGTTAGATCATAGCATCAGAGAGGGGAGGGGTGGCTCTGCAAATAGAGCGAGCAGAGAGTCGGCATGGCTGGCGACGGTAAGTAGAATGGCTTCAAGCCTCTTGTAAGGAGACTAGGCCGTGTGTGTGTGTGTGTGTGTTTGCATTTTTCTATAGCCTCTTCATCACTGTCTGAGTGTGTATGTGCGTGTTTGATTAATTAACAGCCACGGTCACTGAAGAAGCTCCCTGTTGTTCTATTCTCCCCACATCAGCTGCACAATTGCCCCCACCATCCTCCTCCTCCTCCATCCACCTGACTGCGATAATAAGGCACATGCAGACACACACACACACACACACACACACACACACACACACACACACCATCATGAGAGCAGCAGGCTGTAAATCTCTCGGGTGTGTGCAGATGAAGTGTAGACAGAGGAGACTTCAAGACGTGACGAGATGTATAGCCACCTTCCACCTGTAGCTGAATCTCTCTTCACAGACGCTGTGTTCTCATCCAGCACTAAATTGTCTGTTATTATCAACTCGACTTACGGATACGTCTGTTTCTATTCTATATTTTCTTATTGCCAACAGATCCCATTTAAAATACCAAAACCAACCATAAAGTATCATTGTCTGTGCATCCAAAGCCTGATTCCTTATTCCAGTGTTGTTTGAAAATGATCAAAACCATATAAATGAGCCACGCTGTTGCACAGACTGACATGTTTCTTCACTGTGATGAACATGGACACTGTAGTTTATTTTCAGTCAATCCCAGATACATTGTTCTGACTGAAAAAGACTTAACAAAGGCACTATTTGCTTCTGGTTGAGTGACGTTTGCCAAAACCACCAAGAAATATATACTTGTCACGCCTTTTTAAAGATATACGTCTTTAGAAGGAACCAATGGGTCTGGGTCTTGGAGCTTGTTGGTTTTGGCATTTTCATAGCATTTTTTCACTTCAATATTTTCTAGTGTCCAATGTTGTTTATATTTCTTGTAATTTGGACCAACTGTAGTGGGCATCTTCTCCATGGGCTTCCTTTACAGCAGGTGTTTAAACCTTCCTAACTTCTTTTCCTGGACCTTGATGGAGCAGTGGTTTGTTTGGATGTGTGTTAGCATCAAGGAGGAAGAGAAGGTAAAGGAGACTATTACACAGACTGCATGTTAAACTGAATTGATCAATCAATTTATCAGTAAATTACAAACTGTAATCAAGAACTGTTTTAATAACTAGACATTTTAGTCTTTTATCAAAGAATGAGTTATCAAGTTTGAGAAGTTGGTCCCAGCTTTTCAAACAAAAAGAAAACTGATGTCTCTAATTTGCTTGTTTTACACAACCAAAAAAAGGCTAATAAGCAAAAACCCAAAGATATTCAATTTAGAGGGATAAAGCCGCAGATCAGACTAGAATTTGGGAAGGACTGAGCCGTAATGATGAGCTCTACCAGGTGAGCCACTGGGGCGCCCTCATATGTTCATATTCTTGGTAAACAGTGAACTAAACAGTCGTTTCAACGGGAATGTGTGTCGTTACCGCTCAAGAGTTACTGATGCCCACACAGCAGAAGGTGGTGGTAATGCACCAAAGAGCTGTTTGCTAACTGCTTAAATCATCAGAAGAAGAGGAACTTTATGGCAGCAACGCCCTGCATGCAAACTGAAAATCATAGCACATATTTTTCTAAGCAATTGTTGTGAAACCTGTAATCTATATTATGCTTTTGTACATAATTTAGTTCATGATGGCTAAATAAAATTTCTATTGCATGTAGAGTATAGCAAATAGAGCTGAATTACATTTAAAATCTGATCCGTCTTGAGTCCTGTTTTATGACACACGATTTGAGTGACAAAACGTACTACGTTGGTTTGTCTTGGCTTTTAACAGTGTCGGTAATTATGTAGTCGCACACAGTGGATGGACGGAGAGGAGGTGGACAAGCTCAGAGCAGATCAATGTTTTGAAAACGTTTTTTTTTTAAAATTGTGATCTATGAACATGAACCAGTTTGTGTGAAATGAATTTTGAGCTTTCTCTTGTGAAACGTGAACCCATACAACCCATTTCATCTAATGATGCAAAGTCTTCTGCCAAAAAGTTTGCTGATAGATTCAAGGACCGACAGCCAACAAACAAGTGTGTTACCAATTAACACATCTTCAGTGTTTCCTTCTTCCTCTCAAACTGGTGTGTTATCCATCTTTCCGTTAAAGTCCACCTTCATTTGGATGTTTTCTGGTAAGACAGAGGACTAGAGGATTGTTTTGCGGCAGAGTGAAACTGACGGCATGTTTCCTTCCACCAGTTAAACTTTGCCTGAAAGTTGAGTCAAAATTTCAAATTTGCTGAAGTTGTTGTTTTTTTTGTTGAGGTTTTTAAAAACTTGGAGAAAAAGAGATACATTAAAACTAAGCAAACCTACAAATATGGGAGATTAAAAATCTTCAAACTTTGCACTCTAACCTGACTAAGCTGCTATCGTAAAATGGTCTGTAACACCTTGCCTGAGGGAGAGAGGCCTCAGTGTTACCCATGGGTTTAAGGTTACACAGTAAATGGACTGTTTGAAAAACACTTGAAATTTAACAATGTCAACTGCATTGCCCATTCTCCTGCTGCTTCAAACCCCCCCTCCCTCCGTGGTAGTAAAACCAAAAACCTTTCCCACTCTCCGAAGTCTTTCTTTCCTTCCTGGCCTTCTTTCTTTTTTTTTGTCCAAGACAGGCAAAGTGAAGCCATGAAGCAGCCGAGAGATTGTGGGGGAGAAAAAAAAAAAAAAAAAAATCAGCATCACTGTCCCAAACATTGTCCAGGACCTTGCTTTGTTTTGTAGGTAAATAAAAAAGGCCTCAAACACAAACACACGCTGCACAATGTTTGTCACAGCACCGTAATCACGCAGCAACAAGTTGTCCAACCCTCCTCCGGCTATATTTCTGTTTTTTGTGCAGCTGAAATATATATCTGTTAAATACAGATGAGTCACAAATTAGTCCTAACTAGTCACATGTGAATATATGTTCCTGTCTCAGAGTAATGTGGTCTCAAAAGGACAAAAAAAGTCTCAAGAAGATATAGAGAAAGAGGAAATGCAAAAAATATCATATAATCAAAGAAGTACTTGTCGGCTTGTAAGCTTTGTGACCAGTTTGCTGCTGCACCGATTAAACCCCCAGCATGTGTTGAATTTGTTTCTCATCCAGCCAAACTGCTCTTTATAACATCTACAGTCAAAATGAGGCAGGAAGTCCTCCATCATAGAAACGGAAAGGATTATAAATAAACTCATTCTCACCTCTCAATACCAATAAACGTCTTTGCAGTGTTTTAAAATGTCAAACTAACTACTTAACTTAAACAATGCAACAAATTCCGGTTTTATTGAGCTTGAAACAAATGAGTTTCAACTGACCACTTCTGATGGGAGAATTATTTACAGCCTCACAGTTCTCAATGGCTCCACTGTCAAGACAGTACAAAAACCTGCGGTCATAGAGGGGTGAGAAGTGATAAAATGTACAAAATGCTATAACGTCACATAATCCTAGCCTCCTCGAAGGCGTTAAAAGAAGTTAAAAATCTCAGCTCAGCTGGTGAGTTTCTGCTTCGAGTCAGAGAGCTTTACAAATCTGTTTATCACAAACTTACAAAAATTGTTGTAAACCACCGCGAGCAATTCCAACATTTGATCCCACAAGCACACTCAATCCTTTAGCCAGTTGTGGCTAAGCACGACTGCTTACTCAACACTTTCTGCTGCTCCTTCACAATAAAAGTTTGCAGAATGAAAAAGTAAATGAATTGATATTATCAACTGGATTTATACAGCAAATAATATAGTTAAATAGTTCTTTAACAAAGAGTTGTGATTAAAATGAGTCTGAGAAGCTGCAGGAAGAGGCCTTAGAAAGTGAAGACTGATCAGTTCCTGATGATACTTGATAGTAGCTCTAAAATAATTAAAAGCTCCCTTTGATTTTTATGAGTATCTTCTGTGCAGTTTCACCTTTAGCCAATTGGAAAAGTACATATGCGTTCTACGTGCATTTTGTTTTTAAGTAGCACCTGTACTTTTTCCACAAAGGTTAAACAGTATTTGTAGAATTTATTTCTGCCTTTGCTCCATTCATTCCCCTCCAACCATGGTTGTCTGCACATAGCTGAAGAAATTATAGTAAATTACAATAAACCAAAGCACTTTAAAAGTTGAACCCAGCTTAACATTTGCCCCACTGTAAAGCGTCCCTCAGAAACAGACCAAACTGTCATCCCTGGCTCATATTCATCATCTTCTCACTAGTACCCGTTTTCAATCCCTAGGGTTATTTTGGTCTGATCATCCACAAAGCATCTGAACACACCTGGCCAGTGGCTGTAAGCACAGACCTCCTGACTCATAGATCACGTGAAAGAGTTTCCCAACATCCTGCACTCTTTATACACTTTGAACACCCCTGACCAGAACTAAAGGTCGAACTAGAAGTGTCCTTCGGGTAAATTATTAATGGCTTGTTTTCTTTTCCTCGCTGCACCTTTGCTCTCCCTCGGTCCCTCTCCTTTCCTCTCCCTTTTCTCTTGGTTGGATTGTTGTTTTCTCACTCTGCTCCCTCTCATCCAGTTGCTCCCACCTTCTTGTTCCCTCTTCCCTCCACCCGCTCTGCATTCGCCCTCCCTCCTTTTCTCTGTCTAAGTCTAGAGTGGAGATGGTGTTATTTTTAGCCCTGGTTAGATAGGAAGCAAGATCGTGCTGAGCTAACACGTACTCTCCACAAGGCCTTTACTGTGGACCTGACACCAACGTGTGAGAGAAAAACGCTGTTCAGTTAACACATACAGTGTGCATGTGTATTTAATGTTGTATCACTTCAGTATTACTCAGCCAACTTCCCCTTTGTAGACAGGAACATCCTCACGATAACAGGCATCCATCACGCTTAAAGGTGCTATATGTAAGAATTTCCTAGCACTACATAGCCAATGTTAGCATTAACAGCTGTTTTACTCACCAGCTAAATAGAAATATTGTGAGTTCAGTATCAGACTTCATTCCTTTCCTTGCCAGGAGCTGTCTCCAGCAGTGGAAAGCAACACCAATGTTCACTCATTCTGTAACTTTACGCCAAATGTGATTTCTTCCTCTTCACAACTTATATTTGCATTACATTTTAAGACACTTTTATCCAAAGAGACTTACAACTGAGAGACATCAGTAAAACTTCTTCATACTGACTGGACTGAGATCAGACTGGGCAATCCAGTTCCTCACTATTGCCTCTTAAGGTACAAAGTGGTATTACATGTTAGGATGGTCAGCAGATAACTGGTTAGCATGCTAACTTCTTTCTTTGTTCAAGTTCTTTGGCAGCAACAAAACATATATATATATATTTTTTAATTGCTTCGTACTAAAATACTTAGATTGCTATAATATACAAAATATATACTAAATCATAACTACATTCAAGTTACTGAAGTTATTGAGCAATGGAGTAACAACATGTCAGTCTATCAAATGATGATGATACACTAAAGGTGAAATTCTGATTTTTGGAAATATATACTGAGTCGATGGTGAAATTCTGCCGGTACAATGAGTACTTTTCAGTATGATAGGTGTTAAAAAGTCGCCCATGTTAAGGACGTTAGAGGGACAGCTCATTCTTGATGAGCTGTCCCTCCAACTTCACAGTTTTCATGAGTTTCTTCATCTTTCATTTATGCAGTTTGCTTTTCCATACACTCTATAAGGCTGCTAGAGTCTCAGAAGTTGTCCTGTTTTACACAAACAAGGGGGACCTATCAGTGTTAGTGTTACTTAAATGTTGGTTGTCTCCAAGTCAGTATGCTACAGCAGGTCGTCTTTGGTCTCATGGGTAGTAAACTGCTATTTCTGCAACGTTAGTCTGTTTGTCAAAAGTGCACAGGCTAAACAAAAAAGGTTGAAAAATTGATTTTTACACTACAGGTTTGAGCCTGCCATGTATTAGGTAGTGGTGAATTTAGCCATAGCACCGTGTGGTTATAGGATCCATCCAATAGAGTAACTGCTGGAGTGGACCTTAGGGAACTCATGAACATCCATACAGAAGGTTTGTGATTAGTTCTACTCTGTTATGATGCCAGCTCTCTTTTATATTATATTTAAATATACTTTTATTTGGCTGTGTTGTTGAGCAAGATTTGACACTGAGAGCTTTATCCTTGAATGAATAAAAATTGTATATTAAAATTAGATGAACAAAAACAAAACAATTAATTCACAAGCAAAAATACAAATTAGACAAACAAAAAAGTTGTTATTATAGCATCAATGGTATCCCAAAAGGGTCTACATTGTGACATCAAAATGAAAAATATATTAAAATATAGAAAATCATACAAGTGGTGGTCATTATCTAAAAAGTGGTGAAGCTCCAGTTACACATATGTGCGCCTTCTCTAGTTTCTTCAGAAGTATCTGTGCTAGTGTACCTTGCACAAATGCCTTGCTCAATGACACTTTGAGTGATTTGCAGTGCATTCATGTCCAATTCAAGTCACAATGACTCAGCATTATGTTAGTCTTAGAGTCTTTTGTCAAAACAGATAGAACAAGGAGGGATCATTGAAACCAATCTGATTCTATCCAACAGGATTTCCATTAGTGAGAATGAAAAGCAATCATTCAAAAATCTGTGATGGTTTTACTGAATTGAATTTTTATATACAAACACACACAGAGTACATTGTACACTGTTGCCCAGGAAACAGGCCTAAATTTGTTTTATTTGCCCTAAATGAATGAATATTACAATCATGTAAAAAAGCTAACAAAGTAATGCTGGTGGTATGCTAATAGCATGAGAGATGGCAAAGTCAGTCTGTTGGTTGGTCCACCACTTTGGTCAAGACTAAAATATCAACTATGGGATGGGACACAATGAAATTTCTTTACCAATATTCATAATTGCTGACATCAGATAAAGGTTTTCATTTCATTTGTTAAATTGAATTGACTCTTAGTCTTGTCTATTCACATCTACCCTCCTGTTACTTTTGCTGTAATCAATTTAAATTGCTGGAACTACACACATTTGTCTAGACCATATTTTTCCAGTGGACTGGGTCATGTAGCAAGAAGTTGGAGAGGTAAAAGCAGCATTTCACCCCCACACGGCAGACCTGAATCTACCATCTAACAGTGTCCATCAGTAAGTCTTCTATTAGTTGAGCTTGATCAGCTCAATAAACATCAGCAGTCCTCTAGATCTGCAGAAAAGCCAAGGCTGCTCACATGATGGTTACCTGAGTGGGCACCCGAGTCCAACAGCAGATGATATTTCATCCTGGGCATCATATCTAACTGATGCCAAACTGAGACACAGGAACATGCACATAAACACAGCAAGCATTAACACAAGCGAAGCCTTCTTTTTGGGTAAAGTCTAATTTGCTGGTCAACACCTAAAAATACACAGCTATAAAAAGTTGCTGAAAGAGAAACACAAGAGGAACCGGAAACTTTGTCTCACATTGCATCAAATCAATATTTAAATCCTGGCCCCTTTTCCTCTAATGAGAGCATGAGGATGTCACTGCCTGTTTACTACGACTCGGATCTCGCAGGACTAACAGACTCATTTTGAGGGAGGGAGGCAGTAAAATAAAATGAGAGGGGTGGGGTGTTAGAGAGAGGAAAAAGCTGATTCAACCAAAGACACTGCCTCTGTCTGAGCTGAAGCAGATGCACAGAGGGCTTCTTTCCACTTCCCAGCCTGGCAGAAACAGATGGGTGAAGGTAGTAACTCTACTTAGTCCCTGTCCACAGCAGAATGTGAAATTCAGCAGTTTGACTCAAGCCCGAGCCTCCGTCTTCTCTGCATGTCATGGCACCTTGGTCACGCACTGACCAGGCACTTTATTAGGAACACCACACTAATGCTTGGCAGGGCCTCCCTTAGCTCACATAGCAGTTCTCCTCGTCCTGGCATCGAATCCACAAGATGTAAGAGGCATTCATTTGAAATTCAGGTCCACAGATGTTGACTGAAGAGGCCACTGAACTCAGTCACTTTTGCTTTGCGACATGAAGCATTATTGTGCTGGAAGCAGCCATTAGAAGATGATGATGAAGTTTGTGGCCATAAAGGGATACACATGGTTAAAAGTGCCAAGAAAACATTTCCCTACATTGTTACACCAGCAGCAGCTTGGACTGTTCACACAAGGCAGGATGGGTCCACTAGATTCATGCTGTTGACATGAAACTCCTCAACAGAGATCCAGATTCACCAGACCAGGTTACCTTTTTCTCTTTTATTTGTCTTCAATTGTCCAGTTTTGGGCCTGAGCCTGTGTCCCCTGCAGCCTCAGATTTCTGTTTATGGTAAACAGGAGTGGAGCCTGGTTTGGTCTTTGACTGTTGTGGCCCATCCACTTCATGGTTCATGACAACTGTGAAGAGTGGTTACCTGAGTTACCATAACATTTCTGTCAGCTCCAACAGGTCTCGTCATTTTTCTCTGACCTCTCAATTTCTGTCCATTTCTGTCCACACAACTGCTCGAGACAACGCCACTGGTACAGTGGCACTGTTGACTAACAGCAAGAAGGTACTGGGTTCAATTCCTGGGGCCTTTCTATGTGGAGTTTGCATGTTCTCTCTGTGCCTGCGTGGGTCCCCTGTGGGTTTTCCGGCTTCTGTCCAAAGACATGCAGGTTTAGGTTAATTGGCGACTCTAAATTTCCCGTAGGTGAGTGTGTGTGTATGGTTGGTTGTTTGGCTCTGTACATCTCTATGTGTTAGCCCTGTTATAGACTGGCAAAACTGTCCAGGGTGTCTATGTCAGCTGGGATTGGCTCCAGCCCCCCCACAACCCTGACAGATAAGAAGTATAGATAATGGATGGATGGGTGTTTCTTTGAGAATCACAGACCAAAATAGTTCAGCCTACTATGCAACTCAGTTATCTACCTTTTCATACATTAAGTTATTTTACTTTAATTGACTTTTTTGTGTGTCTCTATGGACAGCTGGAGCAGTAGTGACTTTGTGGAAGCTAATATGAATACAAACCAAAAATAAAGATTCAAGCCATCACCAATTCTTGTGCAAGGTGATGTTGTGTACAGTACAGGGTGATACAACTGAGCTTAACAGGAGGGAGAGATAAACAAGTCTCCATGACATCACAGCACCACCACTTGGCCTTGGAGGGGAGGTCAAACGAAGCCCACCTGACTGGCCTGCCGCTCCACTTCAAGGTGACGAGGTGGGGGTAGTAAACCTTGGACTGCTCTACAGCTATCCTGAAATGAATGATGCTGGTGACACTGGAGAGACGAACTGGTGGATGGACATGGCTCTGTTTGTGTGTGTGTGTGTGTGTGTGTGTGTGTGTGTGTGTGTGCGCGTGCGTGCGTGCGCAAGGGTAGTAGAGTGATATTGGAGGTGTGGTGACTGAGGGGAAGGCAGGACAGGAGTGAATTAAGTTGAGGAGGTGGTCACGTAACAGCTGGGTTCAGGCAGAGTTGAAACCACTTGCTCACTGTGCTGCAGCTGGTAACATTTACCTCAACTCCTACCACATAAATGTTTGCGTGAGTGTGTGCATGTGTGTGTTTGCATGTGCGACTCTGTGCACGAGCACGTTAAGGAGCTCGAAAACACATAAACTAAGCCTGGATTTTTACAATGGAAAATAAGTAAAAAAACACAACTCCCCTTCTTACACACTCTGAGGACCCCTTTAACAAGCAACTATTACCTTACAGCAAGAAGAAATGTGAAACTAACCCTCTCCTAACCCTAAAATCCAACTCTCCTCAGCTTGGGGCTCACAAAAAGGTGACATACTGAGTTTTTCTAACTCTCTCATGTCAGGTACCAGCACATTTTGTCTTCACATGATTTTGAGGTAGATTCACATGCACATGCACATGTTTGTGAAGCACATGCTGACAGTGGTCTTCTGCCATTTAACCATAATGTGTTTGCAGAGCAACATGTGAGTCAGGTTTCTTAAGGCCTCCACACTGTGATTTTCAATGCTCCCAGATATGTTTTTATATTCGCACTGACAGACTCGTCATTACAAATTTAGCGTCTGAAATTCTCAGGATAAACTGACTGAGGAGACACTGTAAACATCTTTAATACAATTTTAAAAAATGAGACCAGGGTTGGGAGATACGGCCTTAGATAATATCATGATGTTGCAGTTTATCTTTTGTGATGTGTGTATATAACTATATTTTTGATCTGATTGCAGATTGACCTTCTGTACTAACATTACTTAATCGAGTCCTTCCAATTAAAAAGGAACACTAAACCGACTTCATCATTAACTTGTCCTACAGATGATAATAAAACCAACTTCACATGGCGTTTGACTGCTTGTGTTCTTCTACTTGTGATGTGTTTTCCTCTCAGATCTACATGAAAATTAAGTATTTCTGATTACTGTAATGCAAATAAAACAATTTAACGTGTTTTTGGTGTATATATTCATGGTTCCTTGTGGATAAATCCCATAGATTTTTTGTTTAGTGCTAATTAACAACATCACAACTTGAGGATGTTGCCATGCTAGCATTAGCATTTAGCTCCAAGCACCAATGTGGACTCTTGGTCTTGTTTCCTATGATTCATGATGTGACATGCCTCAGGTATCGGAGACAGACTGTCACCAAGATTTTATTAGACTCAATTTTGCACACGCGGCGCGGTAACATGAGGCGAATCTGCAAGACAGTTGTTTCGACACGATGTATTGGGGCCTTTACTGTATAATGTGTGTGACGCTGTCCAGTCAGTGGCAGCAAACGTGCAGCAGAGAGAGGAGACCCAGGTAGCTTCACAGCAATGCACCATTAGAGAAAGGAAAACACAAAGCCAAGCTCTCTCTCTCTCTCTCTCTCTCTCTCTCTCTCTCTCTCTCTCTCT